>JASDQU010014200.1:233686-256175 GCA_032191745.1 Picea mariana | reverse complement strand
TCATGGATGGTGTAACGGTCCAATGTTGTAGGGTTGAACCTTCTCTAATACCATATTTAATGACCCCTCCATTATGACAACAATTAGTGATGTACAAATAGGTAAAAAAAAAATTGAAACAATCCTTAGTACAAGTGACATGCGTCATGACATAAATTAATAACTACTCTATCAATTTCATCACAATCAACTGAAAGCAACATCAATATTACTCAATCAACCATACCTCAAAATGATAACATAAGGAAACTACATGCCCAACCTATCTTGCATGGTTAGGACCTTCAAGACACATAAGAAACTCTCAATTCCAGGATTCATCCGATTGATTTTGAGCACATAAGGTCTCTAGACTGACAACTATTTTGAGGAAGAAGGAAGTATCTAAATCCCATTAATTCAACCATGCACCGCTATTCAAGAATGGAATTATTAACATACTTAATCATCAATTCATCATAGTGAAAATAATAATCTACTCTACTTAATTAATATTCAAGCAATGCTTAAGTGTAATTTTGAATAAGAAAATAATAGATAAATATTAATAAGAATCCCATTATCATAAGTACAATCATAGGAGTGGGCAGAGATCTAATTCAGTATCCATTAGTATCTTGTCAAGTCAGGCTCAGTCCAGGTCAAGCATCACATCAAGTTTTCACCATTTTCAATAAATACAACTCTTATGTAACTCAACCATGTACCTTACTAAGTTGATATATATTAATTAAGAATTCATAACTACTTCAGATAATAGATGTAAACAAATCAGAATATTAAGTGAATTCATGCTTCTAATGTAACCATCGAAGTAACTCCAATCTTGCAGTGAAAACAAAATTGAATATTATTAACAAGAATGGAAGTGTATCAAAATATGACAAAAATACATCATACTTACCTTTATAATCATCATTTAAAAACAAATCAAGCATGACCTTACTATTCCCTTGAACATTCTTTCTATATGAATCCTCTAGCCATTCTACAATCTTGTCGTGATATGTGTCATAATGGCATGGAACAATGTAAGTGATCTTGGGAAACTAGTCAATATTACGGGGACCTGACATAACCATTGGCCAAGGCCGAAGTGCCCCATCCTCCTGACAATTTTCCTTTTGTTCCATATTTTCTCCATTTGAAGGATATAAAAGGAGTCTATCAAAGTTGCCACCTTGATCTCTAAATAAAGTGAAGATAATCTTACCATTCCATGGAAAATTTTTGAGATATGAATACTCCAACCAATCTGCAATCCTGATGCAGGAGCATCACCTTCAAATTCAACAATGCACACATGGAGGAATACGAATGACATGTCAACAATGACAGAGTTTCAAATCAATCATTTAACTCACAATTTAATAGGTTGTTGAGATATTTTTGTAAACGACATTTTTAAATGTAACTTGTTTGTAAAGTCTAGAAGGACTGTAAGAATTGCAGATATGGAGTGTCGACTCTATCTGGAAATAACTAGTAGTTATTGTAATAGGATAGAGTAGGTAATAGATTTGAATTTTGAAATGATAGATTTCAATACAGGATGAGAGAGATAGTGGATCCGGTCCTTAGATAGTTCATTGTTTCATTGTAATAGATCAGTATTGTATTGTAATAGATAGAACATAAGATAGAATAGAAAGAGTAGTAGAGCATAGTAGAGTAGTCGAAACACTATGTATTTTGTTTTTCATGAATGAATAGAGCAGACAGAAATTATCTTAAATCCTTAGACTGTGTTCATTTCATGTGTGATTGAATGAATGATATTATGTGTGTATGATTTTTTATAGTTCATTTCATGTATGAGTGTTCAAGATATAACTGTATGAGTTCATGATGAAGCTGGTTAAACTTCAATCATTTCTCTTCTGATACTTGTATGCAAGGTGTGCATCTCGAATGTAAGGAGTGCATCGAATGAGTCTAGGATTGACTCAGAGAAGTTTAGAGAGAATCATAGAAACTTATACCAAGTGCAAGGTATGCATAGCATCAAGAAGTCAACAAGCTTCAAAGAACTAGTGCAGAAGAACTCCAGGTGGGTGAGAATCATTTTCTTTTCAAGAAAATCCTTCGAACTGAGTTATTCAAAATCATGAAAACGCAAAGTGCATATGGGAGATAAAAATCCTTTTAGGGATAGAATATCAGAAGGAATAACACTTTCACGAGTTTTGACAAGATCCCAGAGACAGATTTGTTGGGAGAACAAAGGTTTGGAACCTTTGAAAGTGAATAAATCTTCCAAGGCGAAGACATATCAGAATATTAGGAGGAAGAATGACCGTGATCGTTGGATCATAGGGAGTAAGATTGACAGTCGTTGGACCATAAGGAAGTGATCAAACCTTAGTACTTTGTGTACCGAGGAGAGAATCTATTCGGGTTGAAACTTGAGATTTCTGGAGTCTGGAGACCCCGAATAGAATCTCCACCATCCAATCAGTGAGATGGATATGAGCCGTCAGATCATTGGAGTCAAAGACTAAGCATTAGATCGCCAGGAGGAATCATAGTCGTTGGTTTTTATAAGCTCAAGAGGGAGAGTGGTTTGAAACTTGAGATTCCAGAAGTCCGGAGTCTCGGAACGCCGAGATGGAATCTCAGTCGTTCGATTGATCAAGTGTGAGCCATCAGATATTGTGAGTTCATAAGGAGTCAAGTTTGAGACTTGAAACTCCTGGAGCATGGAAAGCCGAAGAGTCGAAGCATATCAGGACCGTTGAAGCTAGGAGGGTACATGTCGGCAGCTCGAAAGATCTAGAGGAAGGTGGAAGTTTGAGAGTTGAAATACCTAGAGCTCAGAAAATCGAAGGGCCATGAGTTGCTGATCTGTGAGGAGACACTTGTCAACAGATATCACACTCCAAGAAATGCTAAAGTAAGTTTTCAATTTTATTACTAAAAATGTTGGAGCATGGAGACTCGAAGTCCCATAATAATATTTGGGCAATTGGATTCAGAGGACACATGGAAGCAAATCATCATTTCATTAACTCACAGAGCAGAAAATTCAAAGGGAAAATTTGTGAGAATTCACGAAACGCAAACTCGCGAAATCATTCCAGTCATTGGATCTAAGGTGACAAGTGGCGTATATCCACATACATCAAATATTTGAGCATCGGTAGAATCTAAACAGATAGTGGAAACTCTCGGAGGGAGAACCGCCAACATGATCTGGACCGTCAGATCATAGGAGAATTGAAGTAGTTGACCCGTGGGAGCACTAACAATCTAGTATCCACAAAGATGGTGGAAAATCTAGAGCTAAATAAAACTGCACATCCAAATCCATACAAGGTATCGTGGTTGCAGAAAGGACATCAAGTCTTGGTAAGTCAACAATGCCAAGTTGAATTTAAAATAGGAGGTTATAAAGATGAAATATTGTGTGATGTAATTCCTATGGATGTCTGTCATATTTTATTGGGGATGCCATGGTAGTATGACCAGAAGGTATTCATGATGGAAGGAAGAATAACTATACCATAGAGAACAATGGTAGAACACATATGTTGTTACCCACAGAAAACAAAGAGAAAAATAAAGAAGCTAGTTCAAACATACTTCTCATGAGTGGGAAGGAACTCTTGAATGAATTCAAGAAGGAGAAAGCAATGTGGTTTGTTGTAGTGAGGAAGCCAAGACTTATCCTTATAAATACTTATGCAGATAACTTGCCTATAGAAATAGAGGAACTATTAGAAAACTTTGTTGATATAGTTGTGGATGAGTTACCACACTCATTTCCACCCATTAGGAGCATAAGCCATCATATTGACCTTATTCCAAAATCTAGTTTACCAAACAAAGAAGCTTATAGGTTGACACCTAGAGAGAATGAGGAGGTCAAAACTCAAGTCCAGGAGTTTTTGGATAAAGGGTTAGTCAGGGAAAGCCTAAGACCATGTGCAGTACCGACTATATTAAGTCCAAAGAATGATGGAGGATGGAGAATGTGTACAGATTCTCGAGCCATCAACAAGATAACCATTAGGTACAAATTTCCTTTACCAAGGATGGATGATTTGATGGATTGTTTGAGTGGCACAAGCTATTTTTCCAAGATATACTTGAAAATCAGATATCATCAAATAAGAATGAGAGAGGGAGATGAATGGAAAATAGAATTCAAGACAAATGAAGGATTGTTTGAATGGCTAGTCATGTCGTTTGGGTTGAAAAATGCACCAAGAAAATTTATGAGGTTAATGAATGAAGTGTTGAAAGACTTCATAGGAAATTTTTTCATAGTATATTTGCATCACATACTAATTTTCAACAAGAAAAAGGAATCACACTTAAGACAATTGACATCAGTGATGGAAAGGTTGGAGTAAGAGAAATTGTTGATAAATCTGAAGAAGAGTTCTTTTATGAAGAAGGAGCTCATATATTTGGGTTAAATGATCTCTTCAAATGAATTGAAGATGGACCTAGAAAAAGTGAGAGTGATCAGAGAATGGTTGTCGCCGAGCAACATATTTGAGGTAAAAAAATTTCATGGGTTAGCGATCTTTTATAGGAAATTTATCAGAAATTTCAGTGGCATATGTGCACCCATGCGGGACACTGTGAGGAAGAAACACAAGTCCTTCAGTTCGACAGAGGAAGCTGAAAAATTTTTCAAAGTGTTGAAGAAGAAAATCACAAAGCAGCCAATTCTGGTCTTGCCAGATTTTAGAAAAACATTTCAGGTGAGATGCGACGCAAGTGGATTAGCTATTGGAGCAGTCTTGAGTCAGGACAATAGGCCAGTTGCTTATTTTAGTGAGAAACTAAATGATGCCAAGAAAAATTATTCCATGTATGACAAGGAATTTTATGTGATGATTCAAGCTTTGAAAAAATGGAGACACTATCTATTTCCTAAAGAATTTGTCTTGTACAGTGATAATCAAGGTTTAAAATTTATTACTAGGCAAGAAAAGTTGAATCAAAAACATGAAAAAGGGGTAGAATTTATGCATAATTTTACTTTTTTTATTAAAAACATTGTTGGAACTGCTAACAAAGTCGCAGATGCTTTGATAAAAAGGGGTTTTATTGTACAGGAACTCCAAGTGAAGACTTTGGGGTTCTAACATCTCAAGGAGATGTATAAAGAAGATGCAGATTTTAAAGCTTATGAGGCATGCAAGAATCTTTTTTTGGGAGATAGAAGCCCATGGACTGAATATTTGATCTAGGATGGATTAATGTTCAAGGGAAGCCAATTATGCATTCCAAAATGCTCAATGAGAGACAATCTACTGAAAGAGAAACACAACAGAGGTTTAGCTGGACACTTTGGCCATGATAAGACATTTTCACGACTGAGAAATTTGTATTATTGGTCGAGCATGAGAGGAGAAGTGAAGAAGTTCATGAACAAATGCAGAATTTGTCAGTATACAAAAGGAATACAATAGAACATTGGTTTTTATCAGTCGTTACCAATTCCAGAAAGGCCGTGGGATGCAATCAGTATGGATTTTGTTTTTGGATTGCCTAGAACTAAAAAAGGGAGTGATTCCATATTTGTTTTGGTAGACAGATTCTAAAAAATGGCACATTTCATACCAAGCCAGAGGACAAGCGATGCCATTCACATCACCAATTTTTTTTCCAGAGAAGTAGTAAGACAACATGGATTGCCAAGGAGCACAGTTTCAGATAGAGACACCAAATTTGTAGGAAACTTTTGGAGGACTATATGGAAGAGGTTGGGGACAAACTTGTCATTTAGTTCATCATATCACCCTCATACAGATGGACATATTGAATTACTAAACAAGAGTCTGGTAAAATTATTGAGAAGTTTAGTCACTGAGCAAGTTTGACAATGGGATTAGATTCTGGCACAAGAAGAATTTGCATTCAACAATTCAGTGAACAGAAGCACAGGGAAAAGTCCATTTGAAATTGTGTATGGTATACAGCCAAGATGGATTAAAGAGTTGAGAGATTTGAATCAAGATGAGTTCAGAAGTGTTGGAGCAGAGGGTTTTGCAACAAAGATGCAAAAAATCCATGACAGATTCAGAGAGAAGCTATAGGACATCAGTCAGAAATATAAGAGAAGATTTGATCAGAAAAGGACAGAGGTTCAATTTGAAGTTGGAGATGAAGGTTTATCTCATTTTATAAAAGAGAGGTTTCCAAGGGGAACATATAACAAATTGAAGATGAAGAAGATTCCAGGACCATGCAGGATTCTCAGAAAATTCGCAGCCAATGCTTATGAGATTGAGTTGTCAGACAATGTTAGGATATCATTGATATTCAATGTTGCAGACCTGTATCCTTAAAGGAGATATGAAGCACGAGAATCAAATGATCAGAAAGGAATTCAGTGGGAAGAGAAATTTCCCACAGCAGAAAAACCTCAGATGGAGAAAATTATTGAACAGAGGGATGGAAAGAAAACTAGGAGACAGACATATCCTCAATATTTCGTGAAGTGGAAAGATCATCCAATGGAAGATGCAAGTTGGGTCACAGAACCTAATATTTTGAAGCATGGAAAGATAGTGCATGAGCTCATGGATGGGTGTCCATGAAAATTTTTAAACAGAGTATGATTCAAAAGCATGGCCTTCAAAGTCAAAAGTGCATGCGTGGAGGCAGACGGATGAAATCTCAACAATGATAGAGTTTCAAATCAAGAATTTAACTCAGAATTTAATAGGTTATTGAGATATTTTTGTAAACAACATTTTAAAATGTAACTTTTTTGTAAAGTCTTAAAGGACTGTAAGAATTGCAGATATGAAGTGTCGACTCTATCTGGCAATAACTAGTAGTTATTGTAATAGGATAGAGTAGGTAATAGCTTTGAATTTTGAAATGATAGATTTCAGAACACGATGAGAGAGCTCATGGAGCTGATCCCTAGATATTTCATTGTTTCATTGTAATAGATCAGTATTGTTTTGTAACAGATAGAAAAAAAGACAAAATAGAAAGAGTAGTAGAGCATAGTAGAGTAGCCGAAACACTATGTATTTTGTTTTTCATAAATGAATAGAGCAGACATAAATTGTCTGAAATCCCTAGACTGTGTTCATTTCATGTGTGATTGAATGAATGTTATTTTGTGTGTATGATTTTTTATAGTTCATTTAATTTATGAGTGTTCGAGATATTAACTTTATGAGTTTGTGACGAAGTTGGTTGAGTTTCAATCATTTCTCTTCTGATACTTGTATGCAAGGTATGCATATCGAATGCAAGGAGTGCGTCGACTGAGTCTAGAATTGACTCAGAGAAGTTTAGAGAGAATCAAAGAAGCTCAGACTAGGTGCAAGGTGTGCACAGAGTCAAGAAGTCAACAAGCTTCAAAGAACCAGTGCAAAAGAACGCCAGGTGGGTGAGAAACATTTTCTTTTCAGGAAAATCCTTCGAATTGAGTTATTTGAAATATTGATAGTGCAAAGTGTGCATGGGAGATAAAAATTCTTTTTAGGATAGAAGCTCAGAATGGATAACACTTTCACGATCGTTGATGAGATCCCAGAGAGGGATTCATCGGGAGAACAAAGGTTTGGAACCTTTGAAAGAGAATAAATCTTCCAAGGTGGAGAGATATCAGAAGCTCAAGAGGAAGAACAACCATGATTGTTGGATCATAGGGAAGAAGATCGACAGTTGTCGGATGAGAAGGAAGTGCTCGAAACTTAGTACTTCATGTACCGAGGAGAGAATATATCTGGGTTGAAACTTGAGATTTCTGGAGTCTAGAGATCCATAATAAAATCTTGACCATCTGATCAGTGAGATAGATCTAAGCCGTCAGATCACTGTTGGTGAATACTAAGTGTCGGATCGCCAGGAGGAATTACAGCCATTGGTTTTTGTAAGCTCAGGAGGGAGAGTGGTTTGAAACTTGAGATTCTTGAAGTCCTGAGTCCTGAAATTCCAAGGTGGAATCTCATTCATTCGATTGATCAACTGTGAGCCATCAGATATCACGAGTTCATAAGGAGTCAGTTTTGAGACTTGAAACTTCCATAGCGCAGAAATTCGGAGAGCTAGAGCATATCAGGATCGTTGAATCCAGGAGGGTACATGTCAGTAGCTCGAAAGATATTGAGGAAGGTGGAACTTTGAGACTTGAAATACCCGAAGCATAGACGGCCGAAGGGCCTTGAGTCATTGATATTTGAGGAGACACTTGTCAGCAGATCTCGCACTCCGAGAAAAGATGAAGTAAGTTTTCAATTTGAGAACTAAAAATGTCAAAGCACGAAGACCCTAAGTCCCAGAATAATATTTGGGTTGTTGGATTCAGAGGACACGTGGCAGCAGATCAGCATTTCGCTGACTCATAGAGCGGAATATTCAAAGGGCATATTTGTGATAATTCGTGAAACACAAAATCAAGAAATCATTCTAGCCATTGGATCTGGGGTGACAGGTGGCGTAGATCCACATACATTAGAGATTCAAGCATCAGGAGAAGCTTAAAAGACAGTGGAAACTCTTGAAGGGAGGATTGCTAACATGATATGGACCATTTGATCGTAGGATAATTGAAGTCATTGACTCGTGGAAAAGTAATATCAATCTTTCAGGTATCGAGCGAAGTGAGATAAGTTGTATTGTAAAGCCCCAATCCGCGAAATCCTGACGTGCTCAAAGGATGAGCCCCAGTTTTTGGTGAGTGGTCATGTGGAAAAGGATAAGAGAGGAGATAGCAAGTGCTAAATCCCTATCAGAGTTTCGGAGATCGGGAGAGTCGAGGTGACTCGTGTACAAAGCACTCGATACACAAAATCACAAAACATCGTTTGAAAGGCATATGGTCACAGTCAGTGGTTGCGTGGAGGGAAATCACGCCTAGTGCCTATTCACGTGGGTGCAGTTCAGAGAGGATCTGTGGATTTGTTTAGTATAGGTTCCAGCAGGGACCCGAAAGCGATAATCAAGCTCATTTTAGTGATGATCTAGTGACCGGGAGGTCGACAGACCCTGTTGAGGTAAGGGGACTACATCAAATCCTATCATAATATCTGCAATTACTAACATGGGATTGTTCGAAAGAATTCACAGATGTCAAATATTCCTAATGAGAATAAAGTATTAGATTATCATGGAAAGAATATTGTAAAAAGGTAAGATCAAGATTGTGAGGACTTATCGTGATTTTTAACTGAAGAAGAAGTGTTCCATTCTCTTGAAACTTGTCATTCAGCTTGAATACTTTAGGATTAACTATTTTAGGAAATCTGAATGGAACAACCAACATTCTTGAATATTCATCATTGGTAATGGTGTTTGGTTGATTATACTTTTCAATCTCAAATAATTTATTGTGGTAAAAATCAAATCCTTCTTTAAGAACAAATTTTGATGAATCAATGGAAGACACAATTTGAGACCCTTTTAAATCATCTCTTAATTCCCCCATAGATAACTGAAAGAAGTAATATGATCACAAGTGGAAATGTTCTCCTCTTTATCTTCTCTATGAAAATCACCATTAATTTGTATGTGATTCTATATTGCAAGATTCATTCGAAAGTGATATGGAACACATGATTGCATAGCATGATGATAAATAATATCAGTGTACAAGGAATAATATGTAAAATAAATGAGGAGATGAAATGCATCTCTTGAAATGATTGAGATATGTGTTTCGAATTGTGGTTTTGTTCCCTCTCCTTGAATAAACTGATCAACCTCTATTGTATGCTCTTTTAAAGAGTATGAGACAGTTTATAAGAGACAATTTGGTTCATTGTGTAAGGGAAAATGTGAGAGAAAATCACGAGAGACAGATGGTTGATTAATAGTATGACTAATGATGTTGTCTCCTACTGATTGATCATGCACTTTTTCAACTAAATTAGGGGAATTTTTATTGTCCACATGATTATCAACTTCATAGTTGATCTCTTTTACTTTAGCAACAATGATAAAATCTATGAGAGTTTGGCCGTTGTCTCCTTTTAAATTCAAGGTTCGTTCCTCAATAGAAGAAGGCATTGTTGACAAAGAAATATCATAAGTGGAAAGTACATATTGTAAAATCTCATTCTGCTCCCGATATGCCAAATGAAGGAAGTTGGAAAACAAATTGGTTCCTTAATGACTTCAATATCATCATGAAATTTTAAACCATCTTGAGATTGAGTATTAGTGCTCAATTTAGATTGGTTAACCATTAATCAGTATTGCTTTTCTAAGAGAGAAACAAGATATTGAAACCATTCATCAATAAGAGGCATTTCTTTCATAGTAAATCTAGTACAAACATGTATGAACCTAATTGAAAAATCATTGAATGATTCATCATTTTCTTTCCTTAAAAAAATTAATTCTTCACTTAATTCATCATAATCATAATTGTAAAAATCTCATAAAAACTCAATTACAAACTGAGACGAAGAATTAATTGAATTCGCTGGAAAATATTGGAACCAATATTTAACCCGACCTTGGAAGGTGAGAGCGAACAATCTGCATATAAGATTAGGATCAATGATATTATGTTTTAAACATTTATAAAAAAAAAAAAAAGATGATATTTTGCAGATGTACTCCCTTCTCTATTGAATGTAATTTCTGACAAGAGATAAAGTGTCTTACTAGGAATGTTAACAAATGGGAGATTAAAAACATGTTCCCATACAAACATTTGGGTAGGAGCCATTGTTGTAATGTGAAAATAAAGAATTCGGCTACGAGTTAGATTTTCATCTAACCAGCCCTTAAGCATGTGGATGAGATTACTAAAGGATAGATAATGAATCAAAAATAACTATGGGTGAAGAACATTCAATCATTTAATTGTTTCGTCCCTCCTTCTAATGCCATTTGTTGACGGGCATTTATGACACATCGTCAACTAGAGGGGAATAGTCTGGTCTGAGGTTTTCTAAATAACCTAAGCCGTTTGGAATAACTACCCCTGACGGATTTAACGTCTTTGTTAGCCGATAAAGGGATCTAATATAAACTATGAAAATAAAATAATTAACTGTGCATTAACAGAGATCTACTATTTACATCCACTATTCTCAATTTTATATGCAACATATACAAATAAACATGTACAATATTTACGAGAAACCTTGTAAACTAAGGTTGTACAAGAGAACGAAATCTTAGGAAAAATTAAATAGATCTAGAACATACTACTAATCTAATTTTAACCTTGAAACTAAACAACAAAGGAAAATAAATGAATGTAAATAATAATGTTTTAACTTAAATAAACAAAGTATTTAAGATTAAATGTTAATTTACATTCATAAAATATAAATCAAAACAAAAAGAAAATCATTAACCTATAATGTTCCTCCAACAACATGTCTATTAAGAGAAATCTATAGCAGAAGGTTGTGTAATTCTAAGATTGTGACAATGTGAGGATGAAAATCACTTTGACTGACCATTTAAATCTTATTTAAAATGCAGAAAGAACAACTTTCAAATCATGATCCTTAGTGAAGATATAATGGATTAATCCACAATAAGAAAAATCTCAATTGAACAATTATATCTTTACAAATCCAAATTACGTGAATAAACTCAATATAATACAAGATTTTTATCAAAAAAATACAAACACCAAGACCAAGATAATTGGGATAATAGACTGTCAAAGATTGACAAATTTAATACATAAATGATAACAATCAATCATGTATTAATAAAACATGTTAAAGCTAATTTAAATCAATGCATAATCAATTACTCAAAGAATATGAAGATATAATAATGAAAACAAAACTCTTTTACTCACACAAAAAAAACCATTAAGAAATCTAGAATTTCATATTCTTCTTCTGAAATAATGGTCCATTCTCCCAAAATTCCAACCATGCGTTACTCCTTTTCAAAATAAAAAGTTTAAAAAATAAATAATATACAAAAAAGAAAGGATAAAAATCCTCCTCTGAATTCCGTGGATCTCCCTGGCTCTGAACTTTCTCATATATTTATGCGATGAATGAAGAGTCTAGGGTCACTAATAATTTCTTCTACCTGAAATTTGTCTCATAAAAAACAAACATATCTCTCAAATCGCGCATTTGTTTGGAAAAAATATCACGAGTAAACTAAATGATTCCATTCGAAAGATGGGTTTTCAACTGTTTCTTTATATTCTTCATGGTTTGGCTGTATTTAGTCCTGCAAAATTGTTTGTCTCTTATTGAAGGCATTTCGAAATCTTATCTGTTGTTGCTCATAAATTATTTGCAACAATCCAATGTTATTTTTGGATCAATTAACTTGAATGTATTTAGATAAGAAAATAAATACATAATCACATCCATACAAAATATCTGATAACAGAAACCTATGAAATAAAAATAAACTAATTTAATAACCTAAATATAAAATTTGTGAATAAAAAAAAGCTAGAACAATAAAATTAAAATGAATTTAAACTAAAAGCTAACTATAAGTTGTAAACAGATATTGGTTATATTTTCCTTTCGAATATGATCCTAAAATTCTAGAAGCTTCAAGTTCATGGAGATGAGAAAATTATTAATTTTGAGTTTCCACAAAATCAAGCAAATGATAGGTAATTCTTTTTTTTTTTTTGAAATGAGATGCAAAATGATAAAATAATTTCATTAATTAAACCCACCAAATGATTTTGTGAAAATGAGAAACTAACCAAGATATTATTTGATGAATTATTGAACTCATTATTCAAAATAGTCAAACTTGCTAATGAGCAAAAGACGAAGACATAATTATAATTTAAACAAAAGTAAAGAGTTGATAAAAATTATTTTTTTAGTTTAAATTAAGATTTCTATGCTCGTCTCTAAATTTTAACATATACTCTTGTAATGAATGTTTCATACTATGGTTAATTTCTTAAGTTTGTCTCAAATCAAGCCAAGGTCGAGAACTATTCAAAAAGGTTGATTCTGTAGCTCATTGTATTGTCAAGATTCAAAATAAAATTACAAAACAACAAGCTTTTAGGGAAGGACTTATAATATTTAAGACATTTGCATAACATACTGTGTATTATCATAGATCTAAGTTTGTTTCTCCTTCATTCAAATTTGATCAAATGTGAATAAATGTCATAGAAAAAATGTGTCACAATAAGCTTTCTTCTCGTAAAATCATTGCTATTAATCCATGTTTTCACAGATCAAAGGATGAGATCAACATGAAAAATGAATATGCAAGCATTGTGGAACAAACAGGAAGCCAAATACCTAAACATCCTAGATAAGCTAGAAAATCAAATCTTCACCTCATGAAAGAAAAATAAATAATAAATAGTGAGAAGCATGAAGAATCAATCATTTAATAAAGGAAACCATGAAATGATTGGCTTTAATTTAGGCAAGATAAACCAAAAAACAAAAAAAACAAAGACAAATGAAAAGCGAGATTTTTCCAAGATTCTAATGGGGGCCCTTCAAATTTTGTAAAATTTTAGGGGGAGTTGTTGGTGTCCAACAACTCCATGCTCACTATTTGAGATAGTTGGTTCATGAGAATGTTATCTCTCTTGAATATTGCATAATAGAATATCATGTTGTTGATATCTTCACCAAACCTTTAGTTGAAATCAAATTTAACAATATTTGCATGTTGCTTGGGCTTTATGAAGCTACAATTGTGGGGGGTTTCGTAGTGATGTAATTTTACTTCCTGAAGATATAGAGTTGTGTGTTGATAGTGGGATATTGGAACATCAATCATTGATGCTTCATCTCACATATCCTAGGTTTAGTTGGTCGAGAAGTCAACCTACAACTAGATACAATCAATTGAGTGATTGACCAACACACTACACCAGTCGATCGAGTAGTTTACATGCTTGTGGGTTGGACATACGACCATTATTCGAAGATAGTTGGTTTGTGGATAAACCATCCCAACAATAGACTATGATTTGGATGCGTATCTAGTCAAGTCAAGCATCTTTGAGTCGAATCGATAGACCAGATTTGGCATAGTCAACTCTGACAGTCGATAATTACATGTCGAAAAGATCTTCTAGATTCTATGGAATTTGGCTAGATCTTGTGACTAAAAGAATAACCCTTGGGTCATTATAAAAAATGGATATTGTGCAATATATCACTCGAATCAAGATGTACAACATGAACTTTGTTGTCCTGATCACATTGTGCTTTGCTTAAGTGTTGTAACAATGCATTTAGACACCACTCTTCATCTTCAAAATTTGTGTTCCTCTTCGATTATCTACAATACTATGTCCTATGTTATATATCAAGTTCCACCCTCTTCCCCAACAAAAATTAGGGAAATTATGGAAATGATGACACTGGTGATAATAAAGTGTGGTAGAATAGAATGAGAACATCATATAACCAACATGTAAACTCCATAGAGCCCATAGAGTGTCTCTTTCAATAGAAAAATTGTAACGTCAGATTGTGAGAGAATGAGAACATGAAATAACCACCATGGAAACTGCAAATATCACATGGAGTGTCTCATTTTAAAGTCAAGGAGTAAATTACAATGGAATCCAGAGTTTATGCATGAATATCCTCTTACCAAATTTTCTGCAAAAATGGTTAGTGCTTTGAGTGGTTGTTATTGTTCCATGAAATATTTCTTTTGGATTTATAAGTCTATTTATGCAATTATATGACCTAATTTAAATGCATCACACTACATATGAGACCCCACAAAGAGGGTAGTCGACAATTCCTCTTAGCTGACCCCCATACCATGTCTGTTTCCTAAAAACTAGTGCAAACAAATAATTTAAGTGCCTTTGACATCTCCCCAGAAATGGTGCCAAAAATGATGGGCTATTGTATTACCCTGTAAAGAGAAAAAAAAGAGCTTGTGCATTCATTTATCAATACGGACTTCAACAGAAACTTGCAAAATGTCGTGCACTATATGTGTAATATCTAGGTTCTCTATTTACAACTAGTTGTCTACATGATTCTATGCAAAGTAAATTTCATTTCTATTTAGGAAATGAAATGACATTGCGGAAAATCAAACACACCACACTTGCAAAAACAAAAAGGCACTTGGATTAGCATGAATGATTTTGATAATTCAAGTAGTCCTTGGCTCTATAAGGTAATGTTGATCTGAATTGGATCATTAGATTATTTTTCATCTTTCTCGATGCTTTAGAGTGGAAAAAATTGGAGAAATAAACTTGCAGGTCCATTTTAGCAACAAGTCCAAGTTTGGAAAATTGGGGCCTATAACCTTCGAGCACCATTTTGAGTCATCAAATGACATTTTGGGGGCTTAAAATTTTTTGAACATATCTAGGACCCTCTGAAGATATTCTACACATCGAGACCTTTCTAACGGTGAATGAATTACATCAATTAGATTTTGTATGAAAAAGTTATGCCTCCTGCAAGTTGACCTACCATGGTATGAGAGGATGCCAAGTCATCCCCCTTTACTCACACATATTGGGCTATGCATGTATTTAATTTCAATAATATTCTAGAAGGTCCAATACCTTATCACAATTGAGGGTTGAGGAAGTAAAAAACTACCCTTAGATGGATACTAGGCTATTCTAAATACCGGGCCACTGGGAGGAGAAGGGGTTCCATTACTTTTCATTGTATAAATTATTTTGTGGCTGAGAAAAATATCAGAGAGGGGTATTATGTGAAAATAATAGAGGAGGAGAGATTTTGTAGCAACCACACAAGCCACATGTCAAAGGAAAATCCAGATCAAATGCATGATACTTTGTTTGACTATTGATATTATCATTGATCATTATACATAGGTCTACACTTTTCGTTTTTTCATGAATTAACAAGTATATGTAAAAGATAACATATAAAAGAGGTTAAGCTACATGAATTAAAAGAACATGTAACCTATGGAAATAAGCTACAGATCCACAACTCTTTCTCTCTAGAGTGGGCCCCTTTAAAAATACAAATGTTGGGATCTTATACAACAAATTTAAACGTTTAGATTGGAAGCAAATAAACTCATAGTGACCATTCAGAAGTTGTAAAACTGAGTTTTAATGTCTCTATATCTTTATTCTCAAAATTCCCCAATCTTCTACATTGTAATTTGTCCCTCAATACAAGTGTTTTCCCTTGTATTTATAAAGTTTGGGGTGGACTATTCATTAATGTAAATACAACATAACTAAAACTGAATTAAAAATAAATATTAAACAATCACTATTTTGTTACATCATTAAGATCTAGGGTGTTTCCAATACATGAACTCTAAAAATGAAAAGAACTATAATGTCTCCTAGATTCCTGCATATTTTGATATGTTGTAGTTATTAATCCAGTGAATGCTTGGTTCTGAAGATGCCAATCTAAATATGCTATTTGTGATCCATTTTCTAGTGCTAAATACTCTTCTTTTGGTGCCTTGAATCCACCCTTGTTTATTCTTTGGTTTGTTATGTCGATGGAATGGGAGTATCCCTCAATTTGTGCAACAAGAAAATCAATATGGGAGAGTATATTGTTCCTTGATTCTCTCTTGGAAGATATTATGTTCATCTGTGTGCCCAAATGATAATTTTTTCTCATTTGTTTGATAATTACCATTGATCGTTTGCATTGGACAGGAGAAATTATTGAACTGATTTGTTGGATCCTCTTGCAATATCATAACTTGCGCTTTATTTTATCCAAGTTTTTTTTTTTTTCTTGGCTGGGGAATCGGCTACTCGTGGTTCTCGCACTCACATGACACGTGGTCAATACCCTTCCACAACCACTATACCCGAGGTGTGCCACATAGCCCGCAAGCATGGAACATAGATAAATCGGGTTGGAATCAAACTTGAGACCTCCTTTACATATTTCCTTCCATTTACAGGGAACTTGCCAATCAATCTACACCCCCGGGGGAAGCTAGGGGTTTTATTATAAACAACGTTTATTTACATTTAAATAACTCTCATCACCCTACTCTAAATTCATAGTATAAACAATAAAACATTGAAAACTAAATCCAAATATAACTTGTGGACTTGTGGGAATGATAGCTAGGGTAAATGGAAAGTGATTCTATGAGGATCAAAATTAACCTTATTAGAGATAAATATCATCAAAATTGTGAAATATAAAGGAAAAAATGATATCAATTTGGGAGCCCATCAACTATGATCCTTTTTCAACTAGGAAATATTATAGGGATGTGATCTTGGAAAGCAAGTGTGTTGTAACTTTTCCACCATTTTTTAACTTACTTCTAATTATCATTAGATCCTCCATCTACAATCACCTTGCACATTTTGTCTTTGCACCTGCATTTTGTTGGAACATGCTCTTCATTTTCCAATTAACTTCGGGCGTTTCGTTGGTCTCGGAAACCAAGGTTCTCCTAAACATCAAATTCTCTCATGTCTCTACTTCAACTTGTTCTATCAAGGACCCTTCTTCTTCTCCTTCTTGGGCCACCAACACCCTTTGGATTTTTTAGGGTAGTGTATATCTTTATGGGGTTTTCCACATATAAAACATCTCAAAGGCTTCCAATTTCCAAAAAATGGTTTCCCTCGTCCTCTACCTCTAAAACCTCCCCTTACTTGGAATTCCAACTTAACATTACCCTCTAGTTCTTCTTCATGGTATGTTTGGAGGAATCTCCTCTTCCCTTATTCAAAAAATTTCCACCCCATTTTATTGTCACTTTGTTCTTGGTCTATCCAATTTTTCCTATGCTTTCAAGTCCAATTGCAGTGCTCACTTTGAGCAAGGCTATATCATATTGGACTTGAAATCTAATCCAATTGATGTGTGACTACTACATTATCATCATCTTCCTGTAAACCCATCTTGATTAGTAGCCTCAAAAATTATTTAGTACAAACTAGTATGGATAACTCTTTCTATTTTATAATTCGAAACTCCTTAACAAGCATTTGCTGATAATATGAGGAAATAACCTTAACTTTCAAATGTTTTATCATCTTTAGCCAAATTCTAATTTTCTCTTTCGCTTATGTTCTCCTAACATTCTGGAGGTTCTCCCACCATACAGAAGTTTGAGACTTCGTTTTTTTATGTTGCAACTTTGACCCTTCATGGGTTAGTTTCTTCACTTCCTTCCATATCATAGTATTCTTTTGAGTATTGAATCCAATCCATGAACACTTATGGATTTAATTGACTTTTATAATTAAGGAATTGAAAATTAACTTTGCTTCCTTGTTTGGTTATAACTTCAATAAGCCTCTCCATGGGATCCATGGCTCCAACCTAGCCCCTTTGAACTTTTGGTTTTTCCTCAAAATCCTCGTAAGGCAACCTAGTCTCACGGGCCTTTATCTATCTGAGTAATTCATCCTCTATATTTTCGCTCCATTTTGCATTCATGTTTCCTCTTCTTCCCCAATTCACATGGACTCCCCTCTAGGCCATTGTGGTTTTCTTTGATACCAAACTGATGCAAACTATTGAGGTATGTTGCAACTCTATTTTCTCAAATTTACTCCAAACACGCACACTTTGTTTCTAGCTTAAAGAATCAAATAACAACAACTTAGACAACTTCCTCTTGGGAAATACAACCCAAGAACGTAGACACTCCATTATCTCTAACTCCAGACATCAATGTACAACCAAAAAAGCTTACTATCATACATAAAATATCTACTCTCCCTATTGGAATCAAATAACTACCACAATAAATTCTCAAGGCATACATGCCTTGAGTCCCTAAAGAAAAAATCTGACCCCCCCACATAAAAAAAAATAGTTAAGTGCTCTTTTATTTCTTAGATTTTCATGTAGACAACACAATGCTCAACTACTCCATGTATTTTCTTTAATGTATTGTTCTAGAAAGTTTTCACTAGACATCCTAATAAACAATATCAATATTGAAAACTTCCCTATAATGTTTATCAATGTAACAATGTATTGCTTCGTGATTAAAAGAATCACATCATGGGATCACATACACCATTACAATACATGTTGCATGAATACTAGGATTTATAACCTTCCTATAAGTAAGCCCATTGCTAAGCTTAAGCTTTACTACTTGAACCAATTGTAAAATATCTCTTTAATAAACCTTACAACAATATGACCAACCACATTCATATCGATTCAACAACAATACTTTTCCTATCACTTTTAATTTACAACTTTAAACTCTAAAAGGTAAGATATCACCCTAACATACACATTAATAGATCCCTTATTTTAATCAAGACACTCTTACCTTTGTTAGAAAAAGATGGTTTAACTTCATTATCTTCTATAAAACAATATTTTAACCATTAAAACAATTCCTCAACTATCCATATGATATCATAACAAAAAACAAAATATTCACGACACTGCAGCAAAGTCTCACATACCATTCCATATACTGGGCATTATATTATATTAGCACAGCTGCTAATTTGCGGCTGGTGAACACCGAAAGGTTGTTTATGACTGTTAAACTTTCGACTGGCGATCGTTGGTGATGCCAGCATAGAAATACGGTCATCTTAATACTTTAATATTTTTTACACGATTAGGTAAATGTAAAAAAGTAAACATATAAACAGATGTCTTTATAACAGCTCGGAAGTTAATGGATGAAATCAGAGCCATTCATTTATTGTGTAACGACTAAGAATATTATAGGCATATTTAATCTTGTCCATAAAAAACGTATTAAAAACTAAAAACCTATTAAATGTACCCATTATCAATAGATGTACTCCTTTCAACATAACTATTTTATATTTATAAAATTTTATAATAAAAAGATAAAATGTTCCAAAATAAATTGTTCATACATTTTAAACCTTCTAAAATTTTCATGCATACATAACAATATCAATGTTCAAGACTATCCATTCGTCTTCTTGCAGATGAGATACAACGAATCACTGCCACAGAAAACACAATCAGTCAGTCAAATGCATTATTTAATGTGAGTATAACTAGATACTTAATTTCAATGAAAATAAAAGAACCATTTTCTAATTCAGAAACACTACATACTGGCTTTTTCATATGAAAGATGTAATATCCAGTCCTTCATAATCTCAGTAGCGAATCTATATCAAAAAACACTCTTAACTGCAGTATTAAATGAATCTCAGCAATGAATCTATATCAGTAAGGTGGTAAATCTATATCAGGAAGGTGATGTATATGTTGTCAAATTTGAAGCAGTTTAAATTTCAAAACATATACATAACTCCACACAGTATTTAATATCTAGTCCTGCTTCTTCATAATCTCAGTAGTGAATCTATATCAATAACCACTCTTCACTGCAGTATTAAATGAATCTCAGCAATGGAGCTATATCATTAAGGTGGTAAATCTATATCAGTAAGGTGATGTTATCAAATTTGAAGCCGTTTAAATTAATTTAAAAACATGTACATAATCCCACTTTAAATTTAAAAACATGTACATAATCCCACACAGCATTTAAATCTATTTTATGTGTACAACAAAAAAAAATTAATGCATTTTTTTGGTTAAATTCTATAAACAAATGATCCCATCTTAAGGGTAAAAAAGATGGAGATTAAGGTAAGGGAAGAAGTCCAAAACAACATTGAAACGGACAGTGAGTTTCACTCTCAAACTCCATTCTGAACTCTGGTCCTTAAGAAGCAGACAAATTTTGCTTGCTAGAACTGTAAGTGTCTTTTGGGTAAAAGATCCCATCTTAAGTGTAAAAAAGATGGAGATTAAGGTAAGGGCAAGAGTCAAAAACAACATTGAAACGGACAGTGAGTTTCACTCTCAAACTCCATTCTGAACTCTGGTCCTTAAGAAGAAGACAAATTTTGCTTGCCAGAACTGTAAGTCTCTTTCGGGTAAAAGATCCCATCTTAAGGATAAAAAAGATGGAGATTAAAGTAGGGGCAAGAGTCAAAAACAACATTGAAACGGACAGTGAGTTTCATTCTCAAACTCCATTCTGAACTCTGGTCCTTAAGAAGCAGACAAATTTTGCTTGCCAGAACTGTAAGTCTCTTTTGGGTAATGAAGGGATTCATTGCTTTAGCCACGATGAGAGACGAAAAAAAAAAGATGCTGCGAACGCAGAACCCAGAAAACTGTCCACTGACAAAACACCAGTACTGATCTCAAGAGAGCCATCAACATCATGTTTGCAGAGGACGCTGAAGGGTTTTTGAATGATAAGGAAGGAGGACACTGGGACAAGCTTATAGTTGTTAGTAACTCAAGCTCATAGTTGTTAGTAACTCTGAATGATCTTCAAAGCTTAGACCCTTTGAACTTTTATGTTTAATATTTTTATATACTGCACTTTTTACCAGGTTTACAGATATACAAATTTGAATATATTTTCAGGAGATCGTCATTTACTCCTGCTTTTAATGGTTGAACAACGTTCTTGTTTCTTGGACAGACCTAGAGCGGACAGACCTTTCTCGATGTGTATGTAATACAAATATTATTTGTGTGTAACTATCGTGACATGTCTGGTCACCCAAAATTTAATAAAAAGATATAGCTAATATGAAGTTGTCTGAACTTTTAACTCCAATTCTAGAAAATTCTCTGGACTGCAACTTTTATAGTCTATCTAAGCTCAGGAAGAACCCACCTCTCCAGGGTATACCAAATCCTCTATCAAAGATTACGAAGGACTCACCTCTGCAGGGTCTGCCTGATTTTGCCCAGAGCTTTGACAAATCTTGAGTTATTTACCATAAAAACAACAATAATAAGCCCAAACATACCAAAAAAACCTCTTTCAATATCAATGATTGCAAATTTGAAATTACCGTTTTACTCCCTCTGCGAAGAGTTTAAGGTCGTCCAGTGATCCGTGAGCATGATAGAAGTAATCTAGAATAGTCATGATTGTACAAAGTTTTGTGAAGACAATTCTGCTCACAGGAAACTCAGGCTCAAACGTGCCTATAACCACCCATAAATAATATTCTCCGTGACGTTTCCTAAAAATTCCAGCTGCTCAACATAAAGTCTCTCCGCCACCTATACAGAGGAAAATTTCATCTCAAATCATGGAAATCAATCAATCTTTATAAAAAAAATATGAAATACCACCTTGAGATAAGCTGTATCTCTTGCTGGTGTGCAGACTAGACAATATTGAAGTCCAATTTCGCCAACTCTAGACGTTTTTGGCTGATATTCAACCTAAAGTAATACCAGATTTGGCTGATTTAGCTGTATCTGAATCCGGTAGTCCATAGTTGCACAGGCACATTAGGATCCCTCTTGATACCCAACCTGTAAACTCCTAACCACCTGTACAGAATGAGAGCTTCATAAATGGGATCTTCGACATCCGAACTGGTGAATTTAATATGGCGCTCCAACCCATTAACTGCAATCTTGATCATGATCAGATCTTCATCTGTGTAGCTCTCAGGATTTCTCGTTGTTTTAATGCGGAGTGCAGAGACAAAATAAAATATTAAAAAAAACCATTCATGAAATTTATAGTAAAAATACAGACCATTTTCATTGGTAAATACAAAATTCCAACAATCTGAAAGTAATTGGTTTAGTATATAAACATATCATCGTTATCAATCAAA
>JASDQU010014200.1:215943-229980 GCA_032191745.1 Picea mariana | reverse complement strand
AATTTTTATCTTTTTATAAATCTATGAATTCGATCAAGTAATCTTTTATTTTATTTTTTTATCCTTTCTAAAAATTAGATAATTTTGAGAGTGTAGATTATAGGATATGTCCTTGACTTAGTCCCCAATAATATTAATTTTTTTTAATTTTTATCATTTTATAAATCTATGAATTCAATCAAGTAATCTTTTATTTTATTTTTTTATCTTTTCTAGAAATTAGATAATTTTGAGAGTGTAGATTTTAAGAGAGTTTGTCATGATGCTTGTTCATATTTTTAGATATAAACTGTATTTAACTTTTAAAAAGAGTTTATATTTAAAAATATTAATAATATATATATTTTTTAAATTATAATTTAAAATTGTAAATGTTTTTTTTTTTTAATTTTAAATTTATTAGAAATTTGATTAATATTTTTTTTTATCAAAATTGTAATTTTGAATTATAAAATTATTATTTTTAATAAGAAAATAAATAGATTCAATACTCTTTATTTTTATTATAGACTTAAAATTTAATATATATAATTTTCTTAAATTAAAAATATTTTTTTTTTTAATTTTAAGTTTTTGATGATGATGGTTAATGTCTATATTGAGATCAAATTTGGTTTATTGGACCTTAAGAAAGGAGTTACTTGGTTTGTTTTAGAATTTTATTTTTTCATTCTAAAAATTTTAAGAGAAGCTTTCTTAAATCACCATAGTTTTGATATGTTAAAAGATTAGCAAGGTTCTTATAATAAATATTCTAATGTGGGTGTACTTAAGATGTTTTAAGAAACAATGTTTTTCATCTTCAACCCCCTTAGTGTCAAAAATATGACAAATTCTTTCAACCCATGACATTTTAGGAATTGTCGAACACCTTGTTTAACTATGGAGCTAGTGAGAGTTTCTTCTTATTTTAGCAATGTTGAGCTTTTTCTTTTCCCTAGTAAAAACATAGAAATACTCTTGATCTTCTAGATTAGGGTTGATCACCTCCTTATGGTATCTTAATTTTCTTTTATCCTCTATTTATTTATTGCACCACAATTTCTCTTTAAATTTAGATGTAATAATATTTTTAATCTTAAGTTTGACATCTTTATTTCAACCATGCTTGAGTCACATGTGGTTTTGACTAGAGTTTAAAGCATTCTTAGGAAGCCTCTTGTCTTCCATGTTGTTTATCATATTCTTATGCATTAGGTACCTATTGACAGCCATGCTTTTAATGGGGAAGATAGGATAGGATGTGTTGTATTTAATTTTGAGTTTATAAGTTCTAAAACACTTTTGGATTTGCTTTATCTTTATCCATGCTTATCTAGATATGTTGTAGCCCCAAACTTCATAACCACCATATAAGATAACATGAGTGACGAGAGTCTCAAAGAGGAGTTTCTTCTTATCCCATAGCTAAAGGTTCAATGATTAATAATTGTTTTCAATTCCATAATAAGTTTCCACCGTCCATTTATCCTTTTCTAAATGCTATAGTTCTAGTTAAGCTTGCGATGAAGATTGATTATGATATATTCATATGAAGTTACCTCCTCGAAGCTATTTTTGTCATACACAAATTTAGCATAAGTGATCTTTTTGGATTTAATTACCAAACCTTCATTTTATCAATGTTAATGATCATACCTGTACTAAGAGCAAAAATCCATGAGAATTATTAGTTTCTTGTTGAAATCATAAGGACTCCTTGCCATAAGAACATATCATGAATGTAAAGAAGAAGGATGATGACTAGATACTAGCTAGAGTCCGGTCAACGCAACCTACCTCTTCCAAACAACACTCTAACTTGCCATGTATATGTCAAAAAGAGTCGAGGATAGGCGAAAACCTTCTGTGGCTCCTCTATTACAATTGATTTCTTCCGAACAACCCCTAGTGTTCCTAAACTTGGAAATAATTTTCTCATACAACCTTATAGCTGCAACTCTCAACTCAAAAGTAACTTTTAGCTCTCCTAATTTATTCCAAAGGTTAGTCATGGACATTGTGACAATTTTTTTCCTGAAGTCAACTAAACAACATACGAGATTAGTTTTATTATTGCAACACAATTACAAAATGATCCTAAGCATAACAATATGGTCCATAGTTGAATGACATATCCTGAATTTGGCCTGACATTTAGCTCTTTTTCCATGGCTTTCTAGCAAGACTCTGATCTTGTTTTCAAAAATAATTCCATATAACTTGGCTAAAAGGGGGAAAATCATAACGGTCCTATAATTAGAGGGATTTTTTTTATACCCATGTTAAAAATAGGTACAATGAGGATTTGATTCCATGGTTTAGGGAATCCCTGCTTGACTACTAAATTGAAGAGATTGTGGATGTGAGGGATGAGGATAAGCCCTCCAAATTTCAGGATTTCTACTTGGTAGTCTTAAATGTTCTTAGATTTCCCTTTTATGAGACTCTTAACTCCAAAATTTATGTCTTGTATAGAAAAAAATTCCTCAATAGAAAGGGTTTGAATGTTTTCCACAACATCAAGGGATTTGAAAATATTGTTAAGTTAAGAATTCTAAGTCCCTCAAGGGAATCATATTGTTTTCTTTAGTTTTATGAGACATAATACACTTCCAAAAAAATTTAGGATCTAGCTTAGATAGGCACAAAACCTTCTCTTGCTTTCTATTTATATAGTTACATCCTTTTTTTCCCTTTTAATAAGGGTTTTTGTCCTATTTACCATGTCGTATCTTAAGGACTCATTAAAAACATCCCTAATGGATTTTCTAGCAATCTTACATTTTTTATCATACCAAGGGTTGGTCATTCTATTATCCTTTTTACATAACACCTAAATAGTGAACTTGTTAATGGAAGTAGAGAGGGTTGTCGTAAAATTATGATAGAGGTCCTCAATATTGTCCTTATTTGGTAGGAGATTTAATTCATTATTTAAATCATTTTAACAAATGATTTATCTTTTTCAAAGATCAAGTGCTTGTGGTTACCAAATTTCTCTTCAATGGGCCATTTGTGCATGACAAAGTTTAGAGTTGGAGTTAAAGGTCTATGATTAGAGAGTTGGATTCATGATAAAAATTAATAAAAAATTAATATTTAAAAAATAAACAAATATTGATGATGATTTAAACCCACCATTATTATTATTATTATTATTATTATTATTATTATTATTATTTTCCACAAATTGACATCTTTGAGGAGGGTTGAGGCATCACAAATTAATCCATAAAACCAATAACCATATGGGGACTAAAGCCAATGTAGGAGGGTAGGGAAACATTTTCTATTGCTAGATTAGACTTGTTAATGTAATGACCCACATAAATTATGGAGGTTGGAGAGATACGATGAGACCACCCACTAGGAACTCCATAATCCACCTCCACCATTTGATTGGGCCTCATGATTGGACAACTTTCATTGATTGCGAGGGGATGTTGACCCCATGGTGACGTCAACCCACTTAAGTCTGTATTTGTTTTCCCAACCATCGATTTTTTCACCCTCAATCCAATGGTATTCGCTACCCTAGATTGTTTTGCATGCATTTGATCATCCACCACCATTCTCCAATGCCCATAATTTATTGACCCATGTACTAATTAAATTTAAAATTAAATAGGGTGTACCTAGTTATATGAGCGGTGAATGTGGAATCATTATGAAACAATCCCACCCAAGTTTATTTACGAATTGTTAATTACATTTATAAAAAAGTGAATTTTTGCAAGACTCTTGTGGTTTTTACTTGTTGTTATTGAAGAAAGTAAAAGAGATAGTTGTGTAAAACAAAGAGAAAGCATAGAAGAATGGTGAAGTGTGATTTATCAAAAGAAAAAAAAAGAGTTGAAAGTGTTGGGTCTGTGTTATATTCTTTGCATGAGGTGTCACATATTTAGGTGGTTTTTCGGAACACGGTTTTTGCAGATGGTTTTCTATTTCTAGTTAAGGAATTAGGGTTGTTGACTAATATAGGTCATTGTGTTAGGGTTTTGGATGTCGTTGGCTCCTATATGTATATTGTATTGTAAACAATTTAACACAATGAATGAATATAAAATATGTTGGTTTTCCTGGTTTCGGTTTCCAGGGGAAAAATCTCTGTGTAATGTTTGTATTTTCCATTGTATATTTTATGTTCTTCTACTGAAAATTTGTTTGCAATAAATATTGTACAAGGTTAAAATCTATAGAAAGAAGATGACATAGGAGGAGAAGAAAGTTGTAGGAAGAATAAATAAATCTAAATACATCAATTTCCAGGAATTAGAAGTTGTTCAAGAAGTCTTCGGTAAGTTTATAATTTTGAAGTTTTCTGAGTTTGTAGAAGCCCATTTGAGACTTAGACTAGATTTTATAAATTTTACGAATACTGAAGCTCTTTGAGGCATCAAGACTATATAAATTTCAATTTCATAGTTAATATACATTTGTCGATAAATTTTTTAAGACTTCAAGTGTGCATAGTGTCTATTTAGCTTAAATTTCATGTGCTTGATTTAATTTTGTGGTTGTGTGCTCTAAGCTTTAAATTTTCCATTTGTAGTCTTCTTGTTTTTTTTTTTAATCACATATAGGGATGCATCAATATCGGTATCAAATCAGGAGTGTCCTTCTATAGAGAACAATTTCAGTTTGAGGATAGTGCTAGGTAGAATTGTTCTTAATGGAATTTGCAGATCCAACAAGGTAGTTTTATTGGGTAGAAGAATAAGGAAATGAAATCGAGATAGGAGAAACAATATGGTTGATAGAAGAGGAGTAGGAATGCATTGGAAATGTAGAAGGAATCATGGAGGTGTTGTAAATGAGGTCACCTAGGCATTAAGATTTATCCAAGATAGGGTATAATCCATTGAAATAACTAAAAGAAGAGGAGAAATAGTACAATCTTAGGATGTAGGTGATGATAATTATAAAAGGTTCCACAGGAAGAAGTTGAATATCCAGAGGAGATAATTATTATTTCCTTGATATATTTTAAGGGAAAACTAAATATGGAAACTCCTATCTATTCAAGAAGCTTGAACCTAAAAGAAGAAATTGATTGGATAAGGGACATGGAAAAATTCTTTGATATGGAGAAAATTTAAGACCTTAAGAGGGAGATGGTGGCCTACATGAAACTGTAAGGACTTGCATCCTTATGGTGGGATAGTTTGTATCTAGAGAGGTAGAGGAAAAGAAAATAGAAGATTAAGACTTGGGTCAAAATGGTGGATAAAGTTAAAGGTAAATTTATCCTTTTGACTAGTCTCTAAATTTGTGTAAGAAATTACAAAACCTTAGACATAAAGAGATGGTTGTAAAAGAATATATAGAGGAATTTTATAATTTGTCCATTAGGTCTTGTCATAGTGATGAAGAAGATGAGGCTATAGATAGGTATATCAATGGCCTAAGGTATTCCATCCAAGATGAACCAAGTATAATGAGAATTGGGATAGTTGGAAAAGCCTATCACTATTTGTTCTAAAGGTTGAGGAATTTTTTTCAAGAAGGAAAGCAAATACTAGAGGAAAATCTATAAGAGCTAAAGGTAGAGGTGTGACTCGAAGAGGAAAATGTAGTGGAGTCAAGAATGAGGAAGTTAGTGACAATTTTGCTTAATAGATATTTGAAAGGAGAAGTGAAGCCTTTAGAGGCAGAGGAACCTTTGGATAGAGATGAAGTTGTATAGGTAGAGGGGATATAAAATCCCTATTCATTTTCTACAAATGCCAAACCCTAAGGCATAAATCTTTTGAATGTCCAAAAAATTTGCATACCAACAGAAGGAAAGAGAGTAAGGATTATGTTGCTCAAGGAGCTGAGAGCACATATGGCTCTATAATTATTGATAATGTTGATGAAGTACAAGCTGAGCAAGAGCATGGAGACAATTTTATGTTCATAAGGACACTAGCAAATCTAGAAATCTAGGTAGAAGAAAATGAGATAGACCAAACAAAGTCATTTTTCAAGACTACGTGTATCATTAGGGGTAAATGTTTCTCTTTAAATGGTGATGGAGGCAACACATAAAATTTAGTATCCACAAAGGTTATTGAGAAGTTGTATCTTAAATGTAAACCACATCCCAATGCACATGGTTTCTCATGCTTGCAAAAGGGATATCATGTTAGTGTTTCTAAATATTGTGTTATAATTTTTCATATTGGAACATATCATGATAGAATTTCATGTGAGGTTGTGCAAATGGATTTTTTCCATCTACTATTGGGTAGGCCTTGGTAGTATAGTTGAAGAATTTTTCATGATGGTGTGAAGAATACATTTTTGTTAGAGAAGGATGGAAGGAACATTAAAATGTTACCTATGAAGGAAGGAAAAGGGAACAACAACGATAATAAAAATTATAGTAGCATAAGAAGAGTTATATTGTGTTCACTCAAGGAATTCTTAAAGGAGGAAAGAAAGGAAAAGTGTCATTTTTCTATTATTTGAAAGATTCTAAGCCCATAAATGAATAAAATTGAAATTTGAGTAGAATTTGAAGGGTTATTGATTGAGTTTAAAGATGTTATTTCAGAGAAACTAACCCATAGATTACCACTTGTCAAAAACATTTTCCATCAAATATATTTTATACCAAGATCCAGTTTTCCTAACAGAGCTCCACATAGAATGACACATATTGAAAATGAAGAGCTTAATAGTAAATTTAATGAATTGAGAGAAATAGGCTTAATGAGAGAGAACTTAATCCCTTATGCAGTACATGTTGTACTAGAACCAAATAAGGGTGGATAATGGAGAATGTGCATTGATTTGAGGGCTATTAATATAGTTAAAATTAAGTATAGATGCATGTTACCTAGGATGGATGACTTGATGGAGTATCGGAGTGGCACAACATATTTTATGAAAACATATTTAAAAACTGGGTATTATTAGATTAGAATCTATGAAGGAGATGAATGGAAAACTTCTTTTAATACCAAGAAAGGACTTTATGAATGGTTGTTCATGCCATTTGGATTGAAAAATGTGCCAAGCAGTTTTATGAGGTTGATGAATGAAGTGTTGACCCCTTATCTTGATAATTTTTTTATTGTTTACTTGGATGATATTTTGATCTTCAACAAGTCTAAAGAAGAAAATTTTAAGAATTTAAAATGGGTGTTGGAAAAGATACAACAAGGGGAATTTTTTGTAAATCAACAGAAGGGTAGCTTTACGAAATAAGAGTTAGTTTATTTAGGGTTTTTCATTTACCAAGAAAGATGAATCCTGAAAAAGTAAAAGAAATAATGGAGAGGCTAGTCCCTAAGAGCACATTTGAAGAACAAAGTTTTCATGGACTAGCTAGTTTGTATAGAAAATTTATAGGAAATTTCAGCAATATATGTGGACCCTTGATTGGTTGCATGAGGAAACGGGAATTTAAATGGAATCATGTTGCATAGAGAGAGTTTGTTTTGTTGAAAAAGAAAGTCATTGAGAGGCTAGTGTTGGCTTTGCAAAACTTTGACAATTGTTTTCAAGTGGATTGTGATGCAAGAGAGGAAACCATTGGAGCAGTGATAAGTCAAGAAGGATGACTAATTGATTTCTTCAAAAAAAAGTTAAATGAGGTGAATAAGAATATCCAGTCCGTGACCATAATTTTATGCAATTGTCTAAACATTCAAGAAATGAAGGCATTATTCATTGTTGAAGGAGTTTGTTCTTCATACTAACCAACAAGCATTGAGGTATTTAAAGAATCAATCTAAATTGAACTAAATGCATATGAAATGGGTTGAATTTTTACAAAGTTACACATTTATGTTGAAACATAGATTAGGTAAACCAAACAGAGTTGTAGATGCATTAACTAGGAGTTCACCCTTATTGTCTACTAAGATAGTGAAGGTAATAAGATTGGAAGAGATGAAGAATCCGTATTACGAAGATCCATATTTTTTTGAGGAATGGAAATTAAGTAGGGAGCCATGGAGTTGTAATAGAACTCCATACTTAGAAAATTTTAATCAAAAAGGATTTTTATTTTAAAATCATTAGTTGTGTATTCCAAGGTGATCTATGAGGAAAAATCTAATCAAAGAACTACATAATGGAGGATTAAGTGGACATACTGAAATGGATAAAACTAAAGTGTTAGTTGAGGAACATTACTATTCTCCAGTAATGGCCAAGGATTTCAAGAAATGGGTTGAACACTACATAATTTGTCAACATGAAAAAGACATAAGTCAAAACACAGGGTTGTACATGCCATTGTTGATACTAGAAACACCATGGGAGGACATTAGCATGATTTTTTTGTTGGGATTGTTGAGAATTGAAGTTAATGATTCAATATTTGTTGTTGTTGACATATTTTCTAAAATGACACATTTTATTCCTTGTAAAAATACTAATGATGTGACTAGTATAGTTGTCTTGTTCTTTAAATAAATTGTGAGATTGCATGTATTGATTAGAAGCATAACATCCAACAGAGATATCGAGTTCATTGGACATTTTTTGGAGGACATCATGGAAGAAATTAAATACTAGATTCTAGCTTAGTTGTTTTTATCATCCACAGACCAATGGGAAAACTAAGCTTGTTAATAGAAGTCTTGGAAATTTATTAAGGTATTTGGTTAGTGAAACACCAAGACAATGGTAGTGTTGGCATAACTTGAATTTTCATATAACAATTTAATGAAAAAATTTACATGTAAAATTCCATTTTATATTATTAATGGAAGATTGCCAAATGGAGTGGTTGACTTGGCACCATTACTAGAAGCCGAAAGAGTGCAGATGTTGAATTTTACATGGATAACATGAAAGAAGCTCATGCACATGTGTAAAAGTAAATACAACAAATAAGCAAAAAATACAAGCAAAGAGCTAATACAAAAAAAAAAAAATTAAAACTTTGAAGATGGAGATCTAGTCTTAGCACATCTAAGAAAAGAGAGATTTCCCAAGTATGCACAATAATAAATTGAAGATGGAGAAGATTGGTCCTTCTAGAATTTTAAATAAAATATATAATAATTCTTGTGTTTTGGAGTGGCCTATAGAATTAGATACATTTTTCCCAAGATGCACAATAATAAATTGAAGATGAAGAAGATTGGTCCTTGTAGAATTTCAAGGAAAATATATAATAATGCTTGTGTTTTGGAGTGGCCTATAGAGTTGGACATATTTCCCACATGTAATGTTTATGATTTATATGAATTTTATATAGGGATGGATAAATAATGTGATGACCATGTAATAGATTGGAATGAGAAAATTCTTGAACATGAGAGAGAGGAAATCACATAAATTCTAGACAAGAGAGTTATTAGTTTTTTGTTGATCATCATGAAAATTTAGTGAGTGGGTTCTCACTTCTTTTCTTACCAAGGATACTTGACGCAAGAGTGTGGGGAAACATTTTTCTACTATTGGGTCAAGTTTTCCAATCCAATGATTCACATAAACTGCAGAGGTTGGGGAGGTACGAAGAGACCACCCACCAAGACCTCCACAATCTACCTCCATTGTTGGATTAGGCCTTATGATCAACCGACTCACATTGATTATGGAGAGAGGCCAACCACATGGTGATGTCAACCCACTTTGGCCAACATTGTGTTTCCCAACCATTGATTTCTTTCACCCTTAATCCAATGGTCTTCACTACCCTAGGGTGTTTTGTGTACATTTGACAGTCCACCACCATTCTCCAACGTTCATAATTTATTGACCCGAGTACAAATTAAATGAAAAATTAAGGAGGGTTTCCCTAGGTAGATTAATGCTCGATGCATGACATCATTTTGAAAGAAGCTCACCCTAGTTTATTTATGAATTATTAATTACATATAAAAAAAGGAAATGTTGGGAGGCTCGTGTGGCTTTAGTTGTGGTTGAAGAAAGGAGGAGATGTAGTTGCATAAAAATGATAGAAAGTAGAGAAGAACGGTGAACATAAATATATGAAAATAATAAGAAAATAAATGAACGAAGATGACATAGAAGGAAAAAAAAGTTGCAAGAAAAAACAATAATCTAAAGACACCAATAATCACAAGCTATTCAAGAATTCTTGGGTAAATTTCTATTTGTGAAGTTTTCTAAGTTTGTAAAAGTTCATCGGAGGGTTAGACCACAAGGTATACATTTTAAGAATAGTAATCCCCTTGAAGCTTGAAAACTAGATATATTTTCATTTCAAAATTAATATAAATTTGTTAGTAAAGTTTTTAATGCTACATCTGTGTGCATAATAAATGTTTATCATAATCTAAGTTTTAAATTTTCCTCAGTGTATTTTCTTTTGAAATACATAAATATTGCATAAAGAATCCACATCTACTAATTACCTACTACATGAGGCTCATCGACCATAATTATTAAGAGTCACCCATCATAATTATTATTCCACATTCCAATCACCTTAAATGAATACTGATAATGATTTTCACCAACTACAATTATTATTTCACATTCTAATGAATGTAGTAATCGAGTAGATATACACAATCACATATTATTACTAATAAAATAAAATATAGTGATGTATATCCACCCCATCACCACATTCAATGCAATAAAATAAGATACTTAAATATTAAACCTTGACCATTTTAATTACCTCATAAATATTAAAAAAACAAAAATATCAACCACAATATTTTACATTAAATATACAACAATAAAATCATTAATCATAAAATAAATATTTTGAAAACTAGAGTAAAGTCAAAATCTTGAAAATGAAAATACCATAGCATACATAATCCAAACTCTTTTCCCACTTCAACATGGCCTGTAAAATCAACGTCTATAAAAGATATATTAAAAAAAAGAGTATGTATGCAATAAAATCTTGAACAAGAGGATCCCACGAATATTTTGTACATCCAATGCCTATAAAAGAAATATTTTTATACAACAAAATCTTGAACAAGAGGATCCCACCAATATTTTGTACATCCAATATAATGTACACGTACATGAGATTTAACTCTTTTTAGTTTGATTTTTAAAATTTTACTTTGATGGTCACACTTTCATCGACATGTTAGCAATATGGTAGGTAATGAAAATCTTTTTAGTTTGATTTTTTAAAATTTACTTTGATGGTCACACTTTCATCGACATGTTAGAGGTAATGAAAAGAAAAGAAAATGGCCAATTTTAACATTATCATTTTTAGACATTGAAAAGAAAACGGCAAATTTCAACATTATCATTTAATTTCAACTTTAAACCATTTCAAAATCATTATTACTTGATATTGAGACTATTGTATTGGTAATTTTTTAAATTTACTTTGATGATCCCACTTAAGTTAGCAATATGGTAGGTAATGAAGAAGAAGAGTGGACGGTCACTATCCTCCGTGGAGAATCTACGAGTTTCGGTGAATCGTTGGATCTCTCGGAGTTACAGGGAGGTTACAGCGCAGGCGAGGAGAAGTTTAAAGTTTAGAAGGGCAGGAGCCGTCGATCGAGATCATGAGGAGTGTGGATCTACTCGTATTTCGGCTATCGGGCCATCGTGGGAGGAGAGCGGAAGGTTTGGCCGTGGAAGTTCGCGATAGAGCGAGAAGCGAAGTCCCGATGACTACGTGGATAGTGTGGGCCACAACAGGGTGACATGGAAGGTGACATGAGATATCGGAGGTTCGGCATCTCGGGCATCAGGAGTCGACGGGGAGATTATTTGGCCGCAGAAGTAGCGAAGTCGTGCGGCAGCGATATCTCGGGTATCGATGCCTCGGGCTTTGGAAGTCGAGGTAGGAGTCGTTTGAACTCGCGAGTGGCGGAGTCGCGAGGAAGCGAGGTCGCGAGTCTCGGCAATTCGGCGTCTCGTGTATCGAAGTTGGGAAAACCNCGAGCGGCGAGATAGCGATAGAGCGAAGTTCCGATAAGGGAAGAATGAAGTCAGCGTTGACTGGCGCATCGGGTCTCAGGAATTTGAGCGCCCAGAGATAGACTGTGAGCTCACGAAGCTGCAAGTTCTGATTTTCCCGACAAGTGAACAAAGGGGAAGTCACGCGAAGGAACTGTGGGTGTAGATCTTTCGATTGGGAGATAGAAGAACCTAGAAGTTCTTCGGGCCGTGGAATAGAGAAGGTCCTGGAGGAGGCGAACGTGCTCCAAGGAGTGCGGTTTCCATCATCAAGTGGTATCAGAGCGGGAACATATTTTCTTTCTGTAGCAAAGAAAGAGATTCACCATGCCGCCTAGAAGAGAGAGACAGTCACCAGACCCAGAAGATAGGGAGGTGAGAAGAAGAGGCAGGCTGGCAGGAAATCTAGAAATGGAGCAGCAGATGAGAGATCTCTAAGCAAGACTCGAGGAGATGGAGACAGCTCAGAGACGCGGAGTTGGTGCAGGGGATCTTAGTGATTCCGAAGTTGAAGAGGAAGCTAGACATGAAGAAGAGGTCACAGCAGAAGACGCATCAATCGAGCGGTTGATCAAAGCCATAGCAAGGATGGGTGCGAATGTGAAAATGGATATTCCAGTCTATGAAGGGAATCTGGATGCAGAAGAGCTGCTAGATTGGATTAGAGCTCTTGACACATACTTCAATTATGAAGATATCAAAGAAGATAAGAAGGTCAAGCATGTAGTTACGTGCTTGAAAGGACATGCAGCATTGTGGTGGGACGAGCTAGAAGCTGACAGACGCTGCAAAGGAAAGAAAAAGATCAAAAGCTGGGATCGAATGATTGCAAAGATGAAAGTGAAGTTCATCCCAAGGGACTATCAAATCACATTGTTCAGGCGAATGCAAAACCTGAGACAGAAATTGATGACAGTGAAAGAATACACTGAAGAATTCTATCAACTGAACATCAGAGCAGGTCATCGGGAGAGTGATGATGAGAAAGTTGTCAGATACCTGAATGGTCTGAGATACGAAATTTATGTTGAACTAAGCATGATAACCATCCGAACGGTGAAAGATGATTACCAATTGGCTCTGAAAGCCGAAGAGAAGCTAAGCCGAAAGCAAGGACAGCGAGGGCAAGGCAGAAGTCAGCCCAGAGGAAAGGGAGTTACCCAAGATAAATTTCAGAAGCCCAAGGAGGAATGGAAGAAACCTCAGGGTAGGGTTGAAAGGGGTGGAACCTCACAGAGAGGGCCACATGTTGAACAGAGAGGACAACAAAATGATCAGCAAGGAGATTATGCTGATACAAACACTCTTCCTTGTACTAGAGGACGATGTAGGGGAAGAGGAGGAGTAATCACATGTTTCACGTGTGGGAAGAATGGGCACAAGTCTTATGAGTGTCCAAAGAAAAAGAAAGATACTGGAAAAGCTCACATCGCAGAAGCGCAGAGGCGAGATGTTGAGGCTGAAGACACAGAAGGCGGAAGATCGCTTGGGATGTGATGCAAATGGAGGAGGCCCTCATGGTTCCTCCCTGCTCTCACCAGGACCTTCTTTCTCTACCGGCCCGAAGATTCAATGCTCTTCAACTCCTCTCGGGAGTTCTCCTACCCACAGCAACACTCCTCGGCGATCTTCCCTTCAGATATCAGGAAATCGCGCTTTGGGAGTTCRCGATTTCTGCCGCACCGTTCATAGGACCTACCAAGTCCCGATCCCCGCATCATGATCCAACACCACGTGGATTCCACTAACACATGTAGTCCCAACCTTCACGTCACTTCGGGATTTCGCCAATCATGAATCCACGATGCAAGTTTCTTTGTGGTCGAAAACCCCGAAACGCCGAATGCCGAAACCCCAAAATCCGACTTCTCGGGATTGCGCGCCACCTATCCTTTCTCTGATCGACGGCTCCCGTTGACTCGGGAAATCGCTACTCGCGATTCCGACGTGCATGCAACTCTTGCATTGCCAAACGTCGAATGCCGAAATCCCGATATGATGGGATCTCCTGACACGCGTCCACCTATCGAACGGTTCAGATCCCGTCGGGATTTCGCGACTTGCGCTGTCCCAATTCTCACAACCTCAAGAACTCTGATCTCCCGATGCCGATATCCCGACTGCTAAACCCTGTGCAGCTTCTGTCGATCTGACGACTGACGAAAATTGGTCTGAGATATGATGGCTCAGATCCCTTCT
>JASDQU010014200.1:198594-215843 GCA_032191745.1 Picea mariana | reverse complement strand
CATCCACTTGGGCAATCTCAGATACCTGCTCCAATTCTTCTTTTTCGATAGTCATATCCAACTGTGACTGCTCTGCTGTTGCTGCATGTACAACAGAATTTTCTGCCTCCTCCTGGGAAAATGGCAAGAATATTTCAATTCCCCCAATCATCAGTATATCATCCTGATGTTCCTCCTCTCCTACCAGCTTCATCCGCTGATCTTCTTGCGAGCTTATATGCTCTGTCAGTTCTCCTGGATGAGTCTGACTTCTCAAATCATCCCTGCCCATCTGGCCATATGGGATGCTTCCGCTGCTGCTTCCTTGGCAGATCATGAGATCAACCGATCCCATCTTCATCAACAACCTTTGCTGAATTGGACTGTCCCTTGAGTCCAAGAGACTCTCAGACAATCTCAATTTTTCATCCCTGCCCTCCAAGCAGCTTAGTACGCTTCCGCTGCCCTCTTGGAAGTCTTTAACGCTTTCACTGCCCTCCTGGCAGTCTTCGAGACCTCGTAGTGATCTCTGATCATTGCCCAATTGGCAATGCGAAATTCCTTGGCTGTCCTCACGATAGTCTTTGAGATCCTCAACTGATCCCAACCCGTTGCCCTCCTGGCAAACTGGAATTTCTTCCTTTCTACCCAACCGGCAGTATTTGAAACCATCAGCTGATTCCAATGTATTCCAATCATCATCGCCATCGAGACTTTTTCCTGTCTCCGGCCAACAGTAACAAATCAGGTTTTCTTCTGTGGCCCTGAGGTTCTCAGCATACCTCAACCATCTTTTCAACAGCCTACGTTGTCTTATGACCATCAGCTGCTTGACTGGCCATTTCGCTTTTGCCTTCTCCATTGGCAATTCGCGCAGTCGTCTCCTCCTTTTATCCTGCCGCATCCGCAGTTCCATCTTCTCTATGTCTACTTTTAATTCATAGATCTTTCTAGTCTCTTCTGCTTTCTCTGCAAGATTTTCTGCCTTGCTTTTCTTTCTATGGCCTTCAGTAGCCATTTTGCTGTGTCGATCTGTCCCCTCGACAGATCTGCTGCTGTCACTCCAGCAATCCTAAGTGCTTGGCTTCATCTTCTCACAGTCTCCAAATGACTGTCTATGGACTGCTACCTCCAGCAAGCAAGTCCCCACAGAGTTCTCAGCAACCCTGCCTTCCTTCACCTACAATATACAGATGAAATCCGGCTCTGATACCACTTGATGCAAACGGAGGAGGCCCTCACGGTTCCTCCCTGCTCTCACCAGGACCTTCTTTCTCTACCGGCCCGAAGAGTCAATGCTCTTCAACTCCTCTCGGGAGTTCTCCTACCCACAACAACACTCCTCGGCGATCTTCCCTTCAGATATCAGGAAATCGCGCTTTGGGAGTTCACGATTTCTGCCGCACCGTTCATAGGACCTACCAAGTCCCGATCCCCGCATCATGATCCAACACCACGTGGATTCCACTAACACATGTGGTCCCAACCTTCACGTCACTTTGGGATTTCGCCAATCATGAATCCACGATGCAAGTTTCTTTGTGGTTGAAAACCCCGAAATGCCGAATGGCGAAACCCCGAAATCCGACTTCTCGGGATTGCGCGCCACCTGTCCTTTCTCTGATCGACGGCTCCCGTTGACTCGAGAAATCGCTACTCGCGATTCCGACGTGCATGCAACTCTTGCATCGCCAAACGCCGAATGCTGAAATCCCGATATGATGGGATCTCCTGACACGCGTCCACCTATCAAACGGTTCAGATCCCGTCGGGATTTCACGACTTGCGCTGTCCCAATTCTCACAACCTCGAGAACTCTGATCTCCCGATGCCGATATCCTGACTGCTAAACCTTGTGCAGCTTCTGTCGATTTGACGACTGACGAAAATTGGTCTGAGATATGATGGCTCTGATCCCTTCTCCTGTGCGCTCCTCCTCCTGAGGCTAAATCGTGCGCTACTCCTCCCGATCCAATGGATGACGGGATTTCTTCTTGGGATATGACGACTGTCGGTCCTCCTCTCCTGTATGCTCCTCCTGAGCTCCTCCTGGATGTGGAAATCCAATGGTGTAGATMTTCYTTTTYCRTYGATCCGAYGGTTGYTGTGCTCCCTCGAGCTTCCTTTGTTTTCTTCCCAGACTTGGAAGAATTCTTCGTTCCCAAAGGCTTGGACCTTTGTGTTTCTTCTCCTCTGCGAACCCTCAACTTGAGTCTCGCTGATACGTGTAAAAGCGCTGCCCTTCCTGAGCTTATGTCCTTGGATCCCCAATGGATTCCTTGACTCGTGCGCTCCTGCGGAGTCTCTACACACACACGGTGTTGCCTCTCCTGAGCTTCAACGAATACTCAGACCCCTTGGGGGATTTTGTCTTTCTTCTCCCTCTGATGGAGAATATGGATGCCTCTTGCTATCCTTTTGCTCAAGTGACCTTCTCGCTGAGTCTTCTGGGTATCCAGTAACCCAGTGAAAGCTCCCACAGTGGATGCTTCCTTCGGCTTCAGAACTCAAAGAGTTTCCTTCACCTCGTGTATGTCTACAACCTTCCTCAACGCCCTCCTGGCGGAGTCTCTTCTCCCACAGAACATTCAGTCGTTCTGGGTTCCTATGCACCTTTGCACCTGCTCAATGCCCTCCTGGCAGAGCCCCTCAGAATCCTCAGTGATTCTTATATTCCCTTAAGAACTCACAGCAGAGTTCTTTCTCTCTGTGCACTACTGTACACGCGCTCAATGCCCACTTGGCAGAGCTTCTCATAGAATCCTCAGTGCTTCAGTTAGAAACCGTGTCGCAGCTACACAGCCTTTCCTCTTGAGGTGTTCAACTACGTCAAAGGTCTTCTTCCTGAGTTGTTGACTTCAGTCTATGCCCCAACACGTCTCTGTCTGACTCCTCACGAGTTCGGAAGTGCATCCTCTGTGCACGGCTATCAGAACCTCAACGTTCTGTCACACCCTCCTGGTATGAAGCCTCAAAGACCCTCATCTTGAAATCAAACCAACTCCCTGCAAATGCATGATAACAGCATACAATTTCAGCATAAAGAAAAACGCTCACAGACACACACATAAACAAAATATTGTAGGAAAAACTGCTCTGTATTCATAATGGAAAATGCCTGTATATTTTAAAATGGTGTTTCTGAGCTCTCCTTGGCTCTACAATTCAACCATCCTTGCTCAAACGAGATCTCGGATCTCTTTTACCTGAGGTGCTCTCAGTGCTTCCCTCCAGGTACACCTACCCTATTTAATTACAATGAATGGGGCTGTCTAGTCCAGCATCGGACCTAGATTTCATCCAATCTACAATAAAGGCCGATCCTATCTAATGTCTGCGCAAAGGCATGGCTTTCCTGGCTCAAAAGCCTAAGCACATTAAGTTACATTCAATACAAATTCAAAATGAGGCTGCGCCTCCCTTTCAGCCCTGAATGAGTGCGCGCTGACGTGGCTGACTGGCTGGCATGGAGAGAGGCTCCTGCATCAGGATGCATAAAGTCCTTTTGACACTTGAGAAGGAGGTGGAAAGCTCAGTCCAAAGGACCAGACTTTTCAGAACAGCTTGCAAAACCAAGGATAGAGTGTGCAAGATTATCGTGGACAGTGGTAGCACAGATAATCTCGTTTCAACCGAGATGGTGGAAAAGCTAGAGCTGAAGACAACTGATCACCCGAGCCCATACAAAGTTTCGTGGCTACAGAAGGGACATTAAGTGAGTGTCACCAAACAATGTTTGGTTAAATTCAAGATAGAAGAATATAATGATAATATTCTGTGTGATGTTATTCCCATGGACGTATGTCATTTATTGCTGGGTAGACCATGGCAATACGACAGAAATGTGATTCATGACGGGAGGATGAACACATATACCCTGGAGAGAAATGGGATGACATATAGGTTGCTTCCGATAAAGGATAAAGAGATGAAGCCGGAAGTAGACAATACAATACTTCTCATGAGTGGGAAGGAGCTTCTTACAGAGGTTGAGAAGAACGAAGATCCGCAATTCTTTGTTGTCAGAAAGCTGAGGATTGTTTTGACTAGCACAAGAGTGGATGATTTACCGGTTGAAGTTCAAGAACTGCTGGAAGAGTTCGCTGACATCATAGTGGAAAAATTACCTCATTCGTTGCCACCGATGAGAAGTGTGAGCCATCACATAGACCTCATACCAGGAGCTAGTTTTCCAAATAAAGCCGTGTACAGGTTGACGCCGCAAGAAAATGAGGAAGTCAAGAGGCAGGTCCAAGATTTGTTGGACAAAGGATTGGTCAGGGAAAGCTTGAGTCCATGTGTTGTTCTGACAGTACTCAGTCCGAAGAAAGATGGGGGCTAGAGGATGTGCACCGACTCAAGTGCGATCAACAAAATAACCATCAGGTACAGGTTTCCATTTCCAAGGATGGATGATCTGATGGATTGCCTAAGTGGGGCGAATTATTTTTCAAAGATTGATTTGAAAAGTGGATACCAACAGATTCGCATGAGGGAAGGCGATGAGTGGAAGACAGCCTTCAAGACAAACGAAGGACTGTATGAATGGCTATTCATGCCATTTGGCTTGACGAATGCGCCAAGTACTTTTATGAGGCTGATGAATGAATTCATGAGGGAGTTCATCGGAAAGTGTGTCATTGTTTATTTGGATGACATACTGATTTACAGTAAATTAGAGGCTGAACATTTGAAGCATTTGGCCATAGTGATGAGAAAGCTACAACAGGAGAAGCTGTTGATCAACATGAAGAAATGTTCGTTCATGAAGACACAACTCATTTACTTGGGTTTTGTTATTTCGGCAAATGAGTTGAGGATGGATCTGGATAAGGTGGAAGTGATTAAAAATTGGTCATCAGCGAGGAATATTTTCGAGGTAAGGAGTTTCCATGGTTTGGCTAGTTTCTACAGAAAGTTCATCAGGAATTTCAGTGAGATTAGCGCAGCAATGATGGACACAGTGAAGAAATGACATAAGACTTTTCATTGGATAGTAGAGGCTGAGAAGAGCTTCAATCTGTTGAAGCGAAAGATCACAGAGCAATCAGTGTTGGTGTTGCCAGATTTCCTGAAGACATTTTAGGTGAAATGTGATGTGAGTGGGTATGCCATAGGAGCGGTACTAAGTCAAGAAGATAGGCCAATTGCATATTTCAGCGAGAAGCTGGATGAGGCAAAGTTGAAGTACTCCACGTATGATAAAGAATTTTATGCTATCATACAGGCATTGAAGAAGTGGAGAGATTATTTGATTCCGAAAGAATTTGTTTTGTACAGTGATAACCATGCATTGCAGTTTGTGACTCAACAGGAGAAGTTGAATCAGAAACATGCAAAATGGGTAGAGTATATGCAAAATTTCATGTTTGCGATTAAGCATATCTCGGGTATTGCTAACAAAGTGGTTGATTCTTTGAGCAAGAAATGTTTGTTGCTGTAGGAGTTTCGAATCCAAACATTGGGTTTTGAAAATCTCAGGGACATGTACGCAGGTGATGCAGATTTTGGGGAAGCGTATGAAGCAGCTGAGAATCCAGTTCTCAGAGATCGGATTCCATGGATAGATTATATGATCCAGGAAGGATTGTTGTTCAGAGGCAATCAGCTGTGTATTCCGAATTGCTCCATGAGGGAGAACCTGTTGAAGGAGAAGCACAACGGAGGATTGGCCGAACATTTTGGCCATGAAAAAACATTCGAGAAATTGAGCGAATCATATTTTTGGTCGGGGATGCGAGAAGATGTCAAACGGTTTGTTGACAGATGTCAGATTTGTCAGCATTCGAAAGGAAGAAAGAAGAATGCAGGTTTTTATCAACCATTGACCATACCGGAGAGGCCATGGGAGGCGATAAGCATGGATTTTGTATTGGGATTGCCGAGGACACAAAGAGGAGTTGATTCTATCTTTGTGGTCGTGGATAGGTTTTTGAAGATGGCACATTTCATAGCATGCCAGAAGACCAGCGATGCGACTCACATCGCAAACTTGTTTTTCAAAGAGGTTGTTAGACTTCATGGACTGCCAAAAAGCATAGTTTTGGACAGGGATACTAAATTCATTGGGAATTTTTGGAGGACGCTATGGAAGAAGCTAGGAGCTAATCTGGCATTTAGTTCTGCTTATCATTCTCAGATAGATGGACAGATGGAGGTGGTGAATCGAAGTCTGGGAGATTTGTTGAGAAGCTTGGTGATATAACACCACAGCAGCTGGGATAGCATATTGCCACAGGCAGAGTTCGCGTATAATGATTCAGTGAACAGGAGAACAGGTAAAAGCCCATTTGAAATTGTGTATGGCACACAGCCAAGAGGAGTTTCTGAGTTATGGGATTTAGGACAGATTACTACTAGTAGCACTAGTGCAGAAGAGTTCCCTGAGGCGATGAGAGAACTTCACAGTCAGGTGAAGCAGCGACTGATGGATTCAAATCAGGAGTACAAGCACAGGGTAGATTACCATCGGAGACAACTTCAGTTTGAAGTTAGTGATCTAGTTCTGGAACATCTGTGGAAGGAAAGGTTCCCGAGGGGAACATACAATAAACTCAAAATGAAGAAAATCGGGCCATGCAAAGTCCTGAAGAAATTCGGAGAGAATGCATATGAGATTGAGTTGCCGGATGGCATCGGGATATCTCCGATATTCAATATCGCAGACTTATACCCATACAGGGCTAGAGAAGAAAAGATTGGAACTGGGGAACCAGTAGTCTAGTGGATAAAATAATTACCAGTTGCAAAGAAGCCACAGATGGAGTGCATACTGGACAAGCGAGTGGGTAAGAAGACCAGAAGAAAAGAATGCTTCGAGTATCTGGTCAAGTGGAAGAATCACCCAGTGGAGGATGCCAGCTGGGAAACTAAAGCAGTGATATAGAAGCATGAACAGACCATGCAGGAGCTCATGGACAGGAGCCCATGAAATTTTTCAAGCGAGGGAGTATGATGCAGGAGCATCGCCCACGTCAAGCGAGCCAGCGTGAAAGAAGAGGACAGCTGGAAAAGATAGCAAATTTCTTTTTGAATTTCACCTTGATATTATTGCGCAAGTCTTTAATGAAGACATTTAATGGAGCGCATTTTGTATATTGTAATGGACCTTGAGCGGATAGCTCACGTCCTTAATTAGTTGAGGCATTTAATATAGTTAATGTAAAGCAGATAGGATATTTAATTTAGATTTGATAGCTTTAGAGTTCAAGAGGGAAACAGGATATAGACACCCTCCTTTGTAAATTGTATTATTATGAAGCAGCATTGTTGAAAATAGCATGCAGAGAAGTGTATGAAGAACACCCATGTACAGACATTGAATTAATAGAAAAGCTTTGATTCAATTCCATGGTTGTGTTATTCTCTGTGTATTGATGATATTATGCTCATGAATGTTTGCTTCTTGTCATACATTTTCTTTTATATGCTGTGTATGTGATTTCATGATTGAATTGAAGTCTGTGAGAACAAGGAGTTAGTTTCAATTGTTTCTCTATCTTGAACCAGAGAATTCCTGCAAGGAGTGCAATTGAATCGTTTGCAAGGAGTGCGTTGACGGAAGGGTTCAGACAGAGGTAACTTTTGTTCTAAGTTCTCAGAAGTGCAGATTTAGCACCGGATCCATGCAAGGCATGCGCAAGCTAGACGAAGTCTCAGAGTTGCGATTTTGAGCAAAGAAATTGATATATTTCTACTGCAGGAGTGCGTAGGATCAAAAGCTTCAACACTTATTTGTGTTTGAAGATTTTCCGCAAGGAATGCGTGCAAGGAGTTTCTGGAAGGGACTCGAAAGCTGTGAGAAAAGCTCAGAAGGAATAGGCCTTCGAAGTTGTTGAGGGGTAGCGGAGAGAAGTTGCGCGAGCAGGGTGAGAAGAAGCATCGCAAGCTGGAGAACAAGTCTCGTGGAGAGACACTTCTTGTCCATGGGTAGTGTAAGAAGAAGAGTGGACGGTCAGTATCCTCCGTGGAGAATCTGTGAGTTTCAGTGAATCGTTGGATCTCTCGAAGTTACAAGGAGGTTACAACGTAGGCGAGGAGAAGTTTAAAGTTTAGAAGGGCAGGAGCCATCGATCGAGATCACGAGGAGTGTGGATCTACTCGTATTTCAGCTATCGGGCCATCGTGGGATGAGAGAGGAAGGTTTGGCCATGGAAGTTCGCGATAGAGCTAGAAGCGAAGTCTCGACGACTGCATGGATAGTGTGGGCCACACTAGGGTGACGTGGCAGGTGACACGAGATATCGGAGGTTCGACGTCTCGGGCATCGGGAGTCGATGGGGAGATTATTTGACCACAGAAGTAGCGAAGTCGTGTGGCAGCGATATCTCGGGTATCGGTGCCTCGGGCTTCAGAAGTCGAGGTAGGAGTCATTTGAACTCTCTAGTGGCGAAGTCGCGAGGAAGCAAGGTCGCGAGTCTCGGTGATTCAGCGTCTCATGTATCGGAGTTGGTAAAACCAAGCACTTGGTTTCACAAGTGGCGAGATAGCGATAGAGCGAAGTTCCGATAAGGGAAGAATGAAGTCAGTGTTGACTGGTGCATCGGGTCTCGGGAATTTGAGTGCCTAGAGATAGACTGTGAGCTCCCGAAGCTGCGAGTTCTGATTTTTCTGACAAGTGAACAAAGGGGAAGTCACGTGAAGGAACTATGGGTGTAGATCTTCCGATTGGGAGATAGAAGAACCTAGAAGTTCTTCAGGCCATGGAATAGAGAAGGTCCTGGAGGAGGCGAACGTGCTCCGAGGAGTGCGGTTTCCGTCATCACTAAGTCCCTAGCTTGCAAATTGGGATGGACCACCTTTAGGAGGGATAAATAAATAGCCCCTTGAGTTTCAAGTGAAACTAAGAAACATGAAGGGGCAGTTTCACTTGAACCATAAAGATCTTATAGAAACACTTAAAACAACCATACCAACTACCAATACCACCTTAAGATAGCCTTTAAACATGTTGAATAACAACCCTAACATGGAACTCCCCACTCATAGACTTAATCCCTTCTTGCCACATGAGACTAAGTCAATGCCCAGGACCAAATGAAAAAAAAAAAAAAATCTAGGCCAAAAATTAGAGCCACGAGTAATAGGGATACCTCGAAACCAACAACATCGAGGGTGATAGGATGCTTCCTCAATAATCTCGAGGAAGAGCCACTTTCCACCAGACCTCGTGAAACTCAGCATAGACCAAACAGATCCCCACTTGATAACTTCAACTACACACCATTCCAGGACAAGAAACAGCATTACCTCGACACATGGATGCTCTTTCCCAAAACAAAACCACGAAAAAACCATAGGATTTCCCAAGGAAGGGCACTCACACAAGGAGAGGCTTCAAATCATTACAAAAATAATAATCCCAGAGAGCTTCCCACACAAAATGCAAACCCCTCGATGAGACCTAAAACCAAGCTACTCGGAGAGCCACTCTCATAGTTCTCCTTCCATTAGTTATAACTACCTGCTTTTGCATGAGCCATGATCACCCACTTCGTTTGATAATCTTTTTTGTTGATGTTTCTACTTGGTCTTGGTTCAATTCCCATCATATGAAAACCTATAATTCAAGTGCCATTACTCTACAGTCATTTCCTCCCATTATATCTATACCTATGGCACGTCCTAGTTTAAGACCCTTTCGTCACCTTAGCATGGGGGTAGATATATGTGGTGTACCTCCCTCCAATGCCTCATCGTGCAAACCACAAAAAATTGCAATTGCTAATGATCATGACCTTTTGGGGTTATGCGAGGTGGCGACTAAACTCACCATGTGTGAGGTCTAAGCCCTACTTATCATCACCCCATCTAGGTGGAGCAAAACAATACTATTATTATAATTAATATTTTTTAATTTATTTGGATGTTTATTTTTTTTGAGATTTAAAAATATGGTAAGTAATGTAAAGAAAATGGACTGAAAAATTTCAAAAATAGGTGAACTTCAAAATCATTATTTTGAGTTATTGTTTATTTTATATTTTTAATTATTATAAAGTGATATATTTTTTAAGGAGGTAAAGTATACTTTTATTATCAATAAAGGTAAAAGTAAAGTTAAAAAAAATATTTATTTTTTTGAAAATTTTCCATGAATTTTAAATTTATTGCATTATTTAATCAAATGTGTTTAAAATATATGGATTTTATGGAAATATAAAAATTGTCTTTATTTTAAAAAACAATTACCACATCCTATTCTTATTGTAATGGACATTGATTTATAGTTATGGATAATCTCTTAGAATTTTATGATTTGTTGCAAAAAATTATATCAATAATTAGAAAATAAAATTGTGCATGAGATAAACAAGAATAATCATCTAAAGGGGTGGATGCACACAATTTCTTCCCTTTTTCATTATAATGGGAATACTTATCTATTGTTTTCTTTTGGAAGTATTCACATGTTCTTGTTTAAATAACTTCGGATTTCGTTGAAGCTCCATGCAGAAAATTACCACATGGAACCAACATTTGCATGTCATTTAAAAAAAATAAAATTAATATGTGTGCATTCCTTTGTGTTGAAAAAAAAAACTATCACATTTTTTATTTTCCCCTAACCCATTGCTCGCTCTTTCTCTATATTTCTTCTCCCCAACTATGAGTAAGTTATTGTTAATTCAACCTAATCTTCGTGATCTAGGTGGATCTCGGTGGTCTTCCACCGTTTCCATTGAATCAACATTTCATGGCTATGGTTTTGATAAACCATGATATTCATCCTTTTGATGGGGAGTGGAATGTAATTCCATCTTCATTTGTTAATCACAAACATCCTGTAATGATTTCATGGTGGTCTTATGTACATTCTTACAACATAGCGTTAATGCATCAAATCCCATTATCTACATTTAATCACAACCGGGATAGAGTAGTACTATGATGAGTGACTTCCCATGAAGTACTAGTGTTTTACATGCCTATGGAATTTTATAAAATTAGACTAGTTTATCCCACATGCATCAAGGAAATTGTTCTCCTCTCACTCTCTCATATATAATTGACGTGAAGGAGGCCCTTTAAGCATGCAATGGAGTGTGATGTAAAGCTTGTTACAAATGAAGTGTAGCCAACATCTCCTTATTTTTAGAGATATGCTACCCCATTCTTTCAGTTTGTGTTCTACAATGTTTTTCTCTCTTATTCATTAATAGAAGTTGGGTTTCACTATATTTATGTGTTTCTTGCAATATCTCTGCCTATTTCCTTGTTATATCTCTTTTATATTTTTTTCTTCATGTCATTCTCAAAATAATCTAGATCAATGGTATCAGAGCAGTCTTCTCCTTGTCAGTTCTCAGAGCAGGTACCCTATGTGGTTAGGTTCTCGAGCTAGTCTCTCTTGAAAACAACCTCTCTTGCTAACCCCAACGACCTCCCACGGAAGAATAAAAGAGATATGACAGAGTAGGATATCATTTCAAGACATTACTCGAGGAATCCCTCGTGCGACAGAGGAACGGGATGATGGACAACTTCGCTCAGATCCTTCAAAGACTATTGATGGTGGTGACTAAGGCATCTTCGAAAAGTAACCATTTTGAAGGTACAACACCCTTCAAGGTATAAGTCAATTTTGATATCCCCTTATTTGAAGGCAAGATAGATGCAGATTCTCTAGAAAAATGATTGAATCTGTTAGAAGGTTATGACTTCCTCCAAAAACAATTTGACGGGGAAAAATCACCTTTGTGCTCCTTAAATCCCTTCCCCATGTCAGATCTTGGAGGAAAGGTTACTGGGATAGGTACACCATGAATGAATCTACACCATTCAAGAGGGAACCCACTTGGGAAGCATTTGTAGATTCCCTAAAGAATGAGTTTTACCCTATCGAAAACTATGTTGACCAGTATATGAGATGGATGATTCTACATCAGAAAAGAGATCAAATGGTGTCAGAGTACACTAACATCTTTCATACCTTGAGCTCAAAGTTGAGTATCAAATACTCTAACCGACACCTAGTTTTGAAGTATCTCATTGGTATGCACAGGTACATCCAAACAAAGATGGATTTCTTGGACATATCCTCAATGGGTGCTGCTTATCGATATGCAGTCAAAATTTAGAAGAAATTCAAGCAGCAGAGTAAGTGGGAGTTTGGGTTTGAAAATAAGCCACAGTAAAATAATGGAAAAGGAAACCATAACTCACAGAATGAAGGACAAAGAAATGAAGACTAAGCTCAAGATAGTTGTTCCAATACACAGGAAAAAAAGGTTAAAGAGGAGTCTAAGAAAGACACTCGAAAGTGGTGTGAGTTCCACAACAACCCTTGGCACAACACCGATGAATGTCACTCGAAACAATCATTGGTGGATGAGTTCAAAGAAAAAGATTTGAGACATGAATTGAGCTCTGATCCAAAGTACAATAAAAGGAAATAGATAATTGATGTAGAACCTATTGCTACTATCGTTGCCACAACAATACAACTAGAAGAACCAGAGGAGCTTGAGGAGGGGGAGTGCTTCTTCCACTCACAGATGTGGGTAAATGGGACCGCACTATATTTCATTGTTGACAGTGCAAGTCAGAAGAACTTGATCTTAGTCGAGGTTGTCAAGCAATTAAACCTTCCAACGATGCCACACCCCCAACCACACACCATTGGATGGTTGAGTCAGGGACGATACATCCATGTCAGCCAACAATGTCACATGTCCTATGGAATCAATCCCTTCAAGGATGAGGTAGTGTGTGATGTTTCTCCACTTGAAGTTTTTTTATGTTCTTTTAGGACAACCATATATGTGGAAATGTCATGCTATCTATGAGTCTTGTCCCCACAGTGTCATTATTACTCTAGGAGGTCATCTCTACAGGGTATTATAGGTAGCTTCAACTACTGCCACTTCATTGATCTTGGAAAAACAATGCCACAAAGTAATATCTTAGACCACAATTTTTTCCCTCTTCACGATTCAGTCATACGATGAACATAAGGTCACTGCGACCACTATAGCCTCGACCCAAGACTTTTCTATCCAACATAAGCATGTCAACAAGATTGTAGAGGAGAAAAAAGAGAATGAGATTCTTCCATATGTTTAGCATATCTCTATTGTCCACGACCCTTTTCATGTGTTCTTGGGGTTCCAACCATTAGCCCCCATTGATATAGATCTTCTTGTTGTATCTTCACCAACAAAGTTTTCCCACACTCAGACTAAGGTAGATGATGCAACCATATTTGTTGAATGGATCCAACACCTCCAACAAGTTCATGAAATCCTTCCATAGGAAAAGTGATGCAGGAGCATCGTATAAAGCCCAAGTGCATGCCTAAAACCAAGGAGACAGCTAGACACGCAGATGCAATTAAATACGTTTTTGTGAAAACGTTGTGAATCTCAAAATCTGAAACATTAATATAATGGATGGGAGGAAAGTGCAGTTGCATTTATGCCTCGAATATCCAAACTAATTTTGGAGCATATGAACCTATCCGCCAGATGTAATAGGAAATTATGTGTGTTTAATGTAAGTAGGTAGATTTAATTGATAGATTAGACAACTTTAGGAGCTTAGGAGGGAAAATGGATGATATACTCCCTCACCGTTGTATCATTTTAACAACATTATTCAAAATTCGTAAGATGTAGAGTTGCAGAGCTGCACAGAAGAGAACATAGAATTTTATGCATTTTAGTTGTTATTTTCCATGTACAGGATCACGAGAATTAATAGAAGAAATCCTTGATTGCAATCTGTGTGTGTGTTATGGTTGTTGGAACCACCTGTTGAATGGTATGTTGCAGGCTCGTTTATATTCTCTCTATGCATTTCACTTCAATGCTATGTGTGTGTGTATGCTCTAGGATTCTATGTTGAATGTATGAATTATGGACAAAGGGGAGAATGAGTTTAAATTGTTTCTCTTTCTGATAACTCCTGCAAAGAGTGCAGTGGAGGGTCCGCAAGGAGTGCATCGACTAGGTTCTGGGTTTCATCTCAGAATTCTCAGGAAGTATACAATTGTGTCTTTACAGGAAGAAGTGCTAGCAAGGCACAGAGTCATGCAAGGTGTGCGCAGGCTGGGTGAGGTCTTGGATTTTACAAACCCAAGAGGAAGATTGAAATATTTCTATTGCAGAAAGCACAGAGTCGAAGGTCCAAAATAACCAAAGGTTATTGAAATTTGTCACAAGGAGTGCATGCAGAGACCCTTTTGGAAGCCTTGATTTTGCAAGCAAAATATTAGAAGGGATAGAGCCTTTGAAGTGTTCAAAGGGAGACAGAGGTCGAAATCATCTTATGGGAGTTGAGTACAAGAGGGAGGACGCCACATAATTTGGAAAGAAGTCCTCGTGGAGTTGAAAACAAATGGTCGAATCGCTTCAAGGAGAAGTATTGAAGTTCCATGGGTTGTTGGATCTGATAGACCAACAGAGGGATTAATACTAAGTGTCTTTCAACACCCATAAGCTCAGGAGGAACCCATCACTTGGGAGCCGAGGATCAATGGGAGCCGTTGATCATGTTTTATTTGAGTCGTCACATTTCCTAGGGGTTTTGAGGTGTATAAACCTTTGTTTTTATCAGGTAGGTTACGAAATGTCTAACGTCGAAGTCATGCAGGACAGGTGGTGCTGACGTAGTGTGCAGAAAAGGTGAAAGTGGGAAACAGTTGGCATGAACACGTCACTTGGTAAGAGTCAACACTCCGTTGATTTATCATGTTTTGGGGATTTGCAAGGGAAGAGAATGGGAGCTCAACACTCCGACTCGTGGTGAAGTCGCGAGTTGTGAAAGGAACTTACATTTAGGTGTGGGTGTGGTCCTATCAGACTAGGGACTGAAGAGAGGGGGATTACACTTTAGCCCATTCACATTTTGCGTTTTGGTGGTTGCTGAGAGTTGTGGCATTGCACTTGGATTGTCCAACTCGTGAGACCCGAAATCATTGGGGTCTTGGACAAGGGGTTTAATTAACCCTTGTTATGGTTTAGAAAAGATCCTGAGCGGATCTTAGGCCCGAGGGCAAGGGGTCTATACCAGTGGTGGTATCAGAGCACAGAACAAATTATTTTCTTTCTGTAGCAGAGAGAAAAGAGGAATTTTACAGCCATGCCATCGAGAATAAGAGAGAGTCAAATACCTAATCTAGTAATGGAAAGAGAGATGCATGAATTATGTGCCAGGCTTGATGCTATGGAGACAACACAAAGGTGAACAGTTGACGCTGGAGATATCAGCGAAAGTGAAAGTGAAAATGAAGCTAGAAATGAAGGAGATGAAATTGCAGTCAAAGATGTTGCAGAAGAACGCTTATTTAGAGTTGTTGAAAGGATAGGTGCCAGGGAAAAAATGGAAATTCCAATGTATGAAGGCAACTTAGACGTTGAAGATCTTCTAGATTGGATTAGGGCTCTAGACAAATACTTCAACTATGAGGATGTCGAAGAAGACAAAAAATTTAAACATGTCATTACCAAATTTAAAGGGCATGTAGCATTGTGGTGGGATGAACTACATGATGATAAGCGTTGCAAGGGCAAGCAGAGAATCAAGAGATGGGATAGAATGGTTGCAAAAATGAAAGCCAAATTCATACCCAGTGTTGGCGACAGAAGCCACTCCTGGATTGCTAACAGGAGAAGAGCCCGACGCCCATTAGTTTTATGTCACGGTTGTTCATAGATGGGTGATCGAATGGCGGGAAACTCAAAACAATAGCGTTCCAACTATGAAACTAGGCTAGGTATGCATGAGCAAACGAGGTCTTGCGTAAACTTCAGACAGTGAGTTGTAGAAAAGGGTGAACAGACGGAAGACTTGTATGAGAAGAGTGCGAAGGTCTGTTATAAACAACAAGTTCCTAACATGCTGTAGAAGAAAGCATTTAAACACAAGATCGGCTTACATTCAAATGAAAGAACCAGAGAATACAATAATGTCACAGTAAATCCTTTATCATAACATAGTTGCATGAATTCATGTGAATCAGTAAATCATGAACTCTCCAAGCATAAGATGAAAATCAGACGGAGTAAGAAGAACTGTCTGTCATAAAACAAGAAATCTCATATACAGATGCATAAGCTGAAAGCTAGAATAGTTGTTAAAACATTACAGTAGGGAGCTCTGCTCAACCGTCGATGCCTACAAAATACAAAAACCGAGTCTATATACTCAGGAAACTTCACCCCATAGAGGCGTGTATAGTCACTTACAGCCGGGTGTCCCTTCAGTGAAACTCATACTGATGTCTTCTTTTAAGCGCCATCTTAACTAAGCATGGCTCCTGTAAGGAGAGTAGCTGAGTCATTAAGTGCTGGGCTAGCATGCGCAGACTTTTCTGTTGAGTTAATGACTTTGGCATTGTCTTTTTGAGAAAATCGATACACAGGACCTCTACGAGTAGGAGGCTCTCTAGACCCTCCATTCCCATCATTCAATGAACGAAAGGAGGTTTCAACCACCCGATCTTGTCCTCATTTACTTCAATACTAGAAACAGTATTAAGATTGGGTCAAATGATGACTGGAGATCGCAATGACCCTCATTGCAACTAAACTCGGTGCATTTGGCCTCCTTCACGCAGCTCCTTCCTCCCCACAAGTGATCATGGGCTGTGACCACATGCTTTCGGCGTTCGCGAATATGAAAGGGGTATCAATACCCACAGAATGCTCCTGATGATCTCCCTACACCAAATCGGGAAATTGGACTTCGCACAATCGTGAGTCTTGGAATCACAGGTTCAGGTCTCACAAATCCCTGAAACCTGATGAATATTCTCCCATGCTTTTCTTGCTCCTATCGGGAAATTCCCCATCGGGAAATTGGCACTTAAAAGTTCGTGATCCACTTACCTCATGGATCGCTGATGCCACTTGACGCTGACTCCTACGAGGGTTGACCCTTCCGACACCTGTCCTCCACTATGATCCTTAACCCCATCGGGAAATCGCATATCGGGATATCACGATTCCCATTGTCATGTGCACGGGAATTTCAATTCCCTGATCCCTAACTCTGCGGGATCTCCTACCACGTGTCCTTGATGTTGGACGGCTCTGATCCTATCGGGAAATCGTGGATCGCGATTCTTACATGCAAGAGTTTCTTGCCTCTGGAAACTCCGATGCTCCAAATGCCGACTCTTCGCTTGATGTCTGATGCGTGTCCTGTTGAGATCAACAACTGAGATTCCCTGTTGGAGTTTTGAGACTCAAAGGGTTTCAGTTCTCTCGATATTTTAAACCCCGATGACTCTAATATCCTGATGACTCCTCTGTGACTCCTCCTCTGCT
>JASDQU010014200.1:159207-176271 GCA_032191745.1 Picea mariana | reverse complement strand
CCTTTTCTATGAGCTTGTTTCTCACTCACTTTTATCTATGTGCTCAATGATATGCATACCATCATGGGTGATCCATTTTTTTTTCTCTTCTTCTGCTACTTTTTTTGTGTGTATCTTCCCTTGGTGATGTTTTCACCTTTGGCCTCTTCCTCTGCCAATCCTTGGGAATTCTGCATCTTCTGTCAGACTTGACCTATTGTCTGATGTCTAAATTCATGAAGGGGAAAATCCATGGTGTCCTATTCGTCAATTCATCCAGTTGACCCTTTGCCTTCTTCAAGAGACCAAAACTGTCAACAATTATTAACTGCTTCAATAACCAGTCTGACCTCCATAACTGGTCACGTGACTTCATAGTGATTTGGGTACGCTGGTAGGTGTGGGTTTATGATTTGAAAGTGTAAGTTATCTTGCTAAGAAAGATTCATATTTTCTTCCCTAAAAAATCTCATCTCCACCTCACTGATCCACCTCATCAGTTCCACATGCAATATCATGGCTAGTACTCTCAAGGATTTTCCCTCTTAGCTAGTTGTCTGGTTTTTTTCATTAATCAAAACACATTTACAAGATTCATAGTCACATTATATGAAGTCTTATCATATTTACAATTATGGGGCAAAACGTGGTGTTACACCAAATCGATATGGCATGCTCCCATATTAATTGAAGACCCGACGTAACGTGTCTTTCAGCATGCGTGATCTGCGGCTACCTCACTCTCGCGGGCCCTAACCACGATAAGTTTCAAATCCAACATTAGGGAGGGGGTAACAATTGAATGATCCCATTAATCTATAAGGAACTTGGGGCTAGTCCTATGGCTTGATTGGCCATTTCATCTGCTTGGTTGTTGTTTTTCTGGAGAACATGATAGAAGAAGTGAGATGAGAAGAATTTGAGACTAATTTTGATGTGACCAATGACGACCATCGATCCCACATCCTAAGGATAAGAGTCTGCCACAAAATACCTTATTGTGTGTTTAGAGTMCCCGATGATATTAAATTGGGAAATGTGACAGTCTTTAGCAATCTTAAGCCAATAATGTGTAAGCCTTTGCTTTGTTGTTTGAAGAATTCCCCAAATTCCAATAGAACGAGACTTCCTTGATTCCTCCAGGCCCATAAAGCACCCCCCTGCACCTGACTCCCCATGGAGAAAAAACAATGTTATCTTGGGCTTGTGGTCAATATTTATGGAACTCTATGATCCATGTTTTATTGTGGTGCCATATCTCTATATTATCATTTCATATTGTATATGTTTCTTGTGTGCATGTCTTGTGAATAATCTCATATGTATAATAATTTTGAGATTGATCCATATGAAATGTCTGTATGTGTGAGTAAGAAAGACAACTCCAAATCCAAGAGAATTCAAAGTTATATAAATGGCCATGGATATGTAGAAAACTAGCTATGCTCTCATCATAGATCAAAGTTGATCATAGTAGACAATAATCATTATCATCATTACATACATATTCATTATTAAAATAGAGATACAGTGTTAAAGCTCTTCCATTAATCAACAAAATAAAGAAATATGTGATATTATAACCAATAAAAATAAAAAAGATGTCAACATCTAATACGCTAAAGTTCTAAGGAGAATTATGAGACAAAACCCTATTTATTAAGTGGATGAACATCTAAGAGAATTAACAAAAAATATGGACAAGTAGCTATACAAATTTGTAAGCACTTAGATGTCACAAAAATGGTTGACCTTCCATAACAATATTTGGTGTCGATTGTTGTGTTTCGTGGTTGTAGGACCGTGCATGTAATGTCGAAGTATCTATGTGCAAACTCAAAACTTGATTTACAAGCTCTAAAGCTAGGCATGCATGGTGTTATCTATGCCAAATATTGTAGAGATTTTAGGGTGTTGACCCTCAACCTTACCCATTGGTGACATTGAGAAACCATCAAGAGTGTTTCCCCTTGGACCTTGTCAAATACTCTGTGCCATGGTGTTGCGATGCAAGGGTTACATATACCACTCGAAACACTAAGGTAGTCTCTGTATATATGTCCATGCCTACACTCTTAATAAAAACAGAGATTATTGATAAAAATTTAATCATCTTAAAAGCTTTGTAAATTTCAAAATAAGATTTAAAAAAAAACATTCCATGAAAAAACTTTTGGACACTTCCTCAAATTTGTGGATAGTAACTAATGGAAACTAAACTAAAACCAAGTAAGGCACTCAATAAAAGTAACCAATATGAAAATTAACCCTAAAACGTTTTTTATAAAACTCAAACCAAACCACTGAATCACTTGAATTAATCCACATAATAATATCTTTAAATACCTTTGACTAAATCTAAGCCTCTTAAATTGCAACAACGTTGTGTACACAAGGTTGACATTTTTCATTTCAACTACACACAAAAACACAAAAGTGGCCGATGTTAAATTTGATAGTGAGAAAGGGCAAAACAAATGAAGTCACTACCAAACATGTAGATAGGGGCGGTGTAAATCTCTTTGACTAAGAGAGTTATGTACTAAATAAGTATTATTCAAACTTCTTATATCCCACTACTTCCAACTCTCTACGTTCGTTCGCTTAGTTTGTAAAAATCAATTGGTTTAAATAAATATTAGTTCCTCTTCATTGACATGGCCTTATAAAGGCCACTTTTCACCACCTACCCTACACTTTACCTAACTGGGGGCCACCTTGAAAATGTTATAGAATATAACATTATTTCGAGCTTAGTAGTTGTTGCCAGGTGTAAACCATAGAGGTTTAAAGGTATAGAATATAACATTATTTGGAATTTAGTAATCATTACCACATGTCAGCCTCGGACAGGTGGAAAATATGGTAGAATATAACGTTATTGGAAATTAGTAAATTGTTGCCGCATGTAAACCACGAAACATACTTTTTTACAGTAATCGTTGCCGCATGTAAACCATGATAACGTTTTTACAATAATTTGTTGCCCCCATGATAACGTTGTTGTTTTCATGTTTTTGTTTGTTTGTAAGGGTATTATTTACATGTTTTATGTTTTGGTTTTTTCATTAGAATTTTGTTATATAAATTTGGTTTAAGTTATAATTTTTTATTATTTAAATATTAAATAATATTTTTGAATGTATAAATAGATTAAATATGTTGAAAAATATTTAGAGTATTTTGATTATATAAAGTTAATCACTCAAATCTACATGTTCAACAATTTTTTTTATCATACTTCAAACAAAGTTAAACAAAAAAATATCTTAAAAAAATTAAAAAGTAAATTATTTCCATAAATAACATTTACTAAATCAATTTATTAATAACTTAATTTTCATCTTTTTAATCTTCAAATAAAGTGAATTTCAAAGAAAAACGTAAATATGACCTATTGTTACATGTCAATGCTAGTTCAAACATTTATATAATTAATTTTTTAAGCTGATTTTGAATGATAATTTTATTTTTGAAGTTCTTTGTCTCGAATTGCAGTTGTTTTAATTTTAATTATCTTTTTCTCTTCGTGAAATTTGGCTGTAAAATGCATGTTTTTGTTTAGCAAAATTATATAACCCTCCTTTAAAATAAACCACGAGTTTCACCAATTTATTAGATTTTCCTTTGGAGAGGAATATAGATCTCTTTGGATTTCTTCAAGCCTCGCTGCTGGTCTAGCCACAATCTTCAGCTCCATATAATTTTCATTTTTTAACATTTGCAGTAGCATGGGATCAAAGCTATTTCTCTGTGTTAAATATGATTCAATTTTCAGTTTTCAACATATGCAGTGTGCTTGTATATACATAAAATGTAATTGTTAGTTATTGTTATGTATATGTCCAAACACTCGTTCCAACTCGCTTTGGAAAATCATTCAACATAGCTAAAGACAATCAAATGAAGGAGACTGTCTATGATTGTGTGCTTTACTATTCAAACTTTTTCTTTTATAAAACCTCCAATTTTTGGGACTTGCTAGGGGAATCTCAAATAAGTCGTATGGAATGCGCTGAGAATCGAAGGGGGTTACTTGCGGTCAATTTGCAATTGATCTGTAAATTCCCTATTCATTATATTTGTTGTAGTTGGTTTTATAAGCATATCTCAATTGAAACACCAACAAGGTAAATTGACATGTATAGCTAAGAGGTGATTTTGGATAGAAGTTTTGAAAAATGTAAATAGAATCCATTAAAAAAAAACCATTTTACGCAACTCGATTGAACAAAAAGAGATATTATATTACATAAAATGAACTAATCCATGGCTAGAGGTCACTAAAGCACAAACTCCAACCAATACACAAATTGATGGCTAGAGGTCACTAAAGCACAAACTCCAACCAATACACAAATTGGGTATGCAGAAGATCACACCAGATTTCTGGCCTGTATAGACATAGTTTCACTTAACTTTGCCCATTATTTTAATTGAGTCATACAATCATTGAAATTTCATTGAAGTATGCAGAAGATCAAACCAGAATTCTGGCTTGTCTAGACATAGTTTTGCTTAATTTTGGGCCCATTATTTTAATTGAGTATGTATTCACTAAAACACCAACAAGGTAAATTGCCAAGTATATTTAAGAGGCGATTTTGGATAGAAGTTTTGAGAAAATGTAAATATATTCAAAGAAAAAATAATCCATTTTAAGCAACTTGATTTAACAAAAAGAGATTATTACGTCGAAAGGCGTACACTTATTGATAATGGGCACAATTAATCACCTTTTAATTTCAAATTCTAATCTAATGGCTAACAATTGAAGATGTTGGCATATTCTTAGTCGTCCTCCTAAATCAATGAATGTGATTTACTCTTCATAACTTCCTTGTATTTTTGAATACATCTGTTAACATGTTTACTTTTTAACATTTACCTAATCATATTAAGAAATTACTCTATCACTATATGATTGCCACGTTTAAATGATTAACCTTTGGGATTACCTTGATTGCCACGTTTAAATGATTAACCTTTGGGATTACCTCAAATATCAGTACGGTTCATTCTCTACCCCTAATTTCCTCACCTATCTAGAGGTTTCATATTGGATGAGCGTTTTATTTTCTGTATGATGATGTGTAGCATCTCTTCTGCAATATATTCACCACTTTAACCGTACTACACAGTGGCGTGACTGGATTTTTGTAAGCACAGTGGACACTCGTTTCTTCCCCAATAAACACATGTCTTATCTATTTAACCCCTCAACATGGCAGTGGATTGAAGTTAATGTTGATGGTGGGGAAGGCTTCAAGGGCATGGTCGTATGTGCAGCAACCGTGGAGATTTGAATGCGATTAGTGAAATAAAGTGGTTTTGTTTCTGTCAAGTTATTTGTTGTCCTCTGCTGAGTTATTTGTTGTGTAATGTGGTAATGTGTTTGTAATATTGTTGTTGTTTTAGATGTGTAAAACATGTGTGAATGTTGGCCCTAGAAAATTTTATTGCATAAGATTGCTACAGCTGAAGCCAGTGTTCAGAGGTAAATGAAGAATTAGAGAGAAGGTTGCGATGTGTATGAATAATGGTTCGGAAGGCAAAAAAAATGTTGACAGGATATAGCAAATTTTATTTTCAAACCCTAATTAAAGTTTATATTAAAATTAGGTTTAATAAATTAAAGATACCTTTCTGCGTTCATCAACCACAATTATGTGGCTGTGCTAGTAATACATAAAATGGACTATTCCATCGCTGACATACAAACTCCAGCCAATATACAATTGGGTATGCAGAAGATCGCACTAGAATTCTTTACATGTTTGGAAATAGTTTCACTTAACTTTGTGACTCCCCCGTTCTTGATCATGATCCCGCACTGTTATTACAATTCTGAAGGTCAAGTTCTCTAACAAGTTCATCACAACCCAAGTATTTCACACTCCCACCGCCACGGTCGTTTCATCTGCCTGCTCGCAGGAGCAGGTCCTCCACACATCAATGGAGTCCACTCGCGATGTCCACAGCCAGTCAAATCATAAAGATATTGGGGCAGCGCCTCCTCTTCAGGGATATCCCCCCGGTCTCTTTCCTCATGGAAAGAGACCAAAAATACCACGGCAAGATCAAGGCCCTCATTGATGGCTTGAGAGAATCCTGTGTTCAGACTCATCTGAATACGAAGGAATGAAATCTAAAATCCGTATGTTTCTCATAAGATTAATCCATGTTTATAACATTAGAAATCTCACCGTTGATATAAGTCAGGAAATTAATCAACGCTCGTCCTGCAAATGGGACTGACGGAGCGCTTTGAGAGCCACGCATCGACGCACTTCACATGGAAGAAGCCGCAACCCAAAGCAGTAACAGTGGCCAAAATCGCGCGGCACCCGTCACCGATCCGGAATGGCTCGAGGCATACCGCGCACTCGCCCTTCCCGTCTTCGCACCTTGGATTTCTCTCTTTTCCTTCTTTCCGGCATTCGACCGCGGGCAACTGCTAGAGGTCAGACTCCGAAAGGCCCTGCTACTTGGGAAGCTTGTTCTTCTCCTCTAATGGTCGTTGTCATCTCCTTTCGTGCAGAGAAACATACCAGACGAGACAGAGATAGACGACCACCACCATCCCCATAGCAGCGTAGCACAGAACAACAACAGGGACACCAGGGATACTTCTAAAGTCATGCACTAGTGTATTGGTGAAGGTAGGAATCCACATTGAGGCAATGGACGACAATCACACGTGGAAGATTAACAAAACACGTGTATTGTTGCAAATGGCTATGAACAGATGACGAAAAGTCAAGTGAACTCACCCTAAAAGAACACTTTAGCATAATTAAAAGTTTTGAAGATTATGTGGAAATTATTAAATAAATAAAATAAATTAAAATAAATAATTTTTAAAATATTATTTTATATTTTAATATTTATAAAAAAAATATTTTTAAATATTTATTTTTATATTTAATATTTATAAATGAAAATATCTAAAATACAAAATTAAAGTCAATATATGTTTTGAAACACAGTCTTGGTGGAGGGATGGCTTGACTTGAATAAATTTGCCACCTATGAATAAAGATCGAAGGGAACCATCAATTCCACCTACTTAATTTTGATCCCAAAGTGTGGGAAACTAGAGACTTTTCAGGGTTTCAGACTAATTGCTTTGTGTAACTTAATTTATAAGATTATAACAAAAATCATTTTCAATAGGATCAAGCTTATTCTAGCAAATTTCCTAACCAAGGAGCAATTTGGATTCATGGAGAATAGTCAGATCATGGAGGTAATTGGAATTGTACAGGAGGGAATGCATTCTATGAATAAAAAATATGGAAGGTTTAATCTTAAAAATGGATCTCATAAAAGCATATGATAGGGTAAATTGGGACTTCTTAAGACTTGTGTTGTTGCAAATTGGCCTACCCTATGAGGTCATTGAATGGATTATGGGATGTGTCATCACAACAAACTTCTCAGTAATGATCAATGGAGCTCCTATAGATTCCTTCAAGAGTAGTAGAGGACTAAGGCAAGGTTGTCCTCTTTCTCCTCTGTTATTTCTATTGGTTATTGAGGGACTTAGTAGATATATACTACAAGCAAAAGAAGAGGGTGATCTAGTGGGATTTAGGATAAGTGCCAACAAATTTATCACTCACCTGCTATTCGTTGATGATGTGCTCCTATTTCGGATTGGTATTGTTCGGTAGTGGCAGACATTACATCATGTGATTCAAGTTTTCTGCAAATCATTAGGAATATAATGTAGCTCTCTAAAATCCAATTTTTTTAGGGATGGAATTAAGGACGATATCTTTGCACAGATTGAGACATTGTTTCCTTACAAGACTGAACCATTGGAGAAAGGCTTGAAGTATCTGGGCTTTTATCTTAAGCCAAACAACTACTGTAGTAAATATTGGAAGTGGCTCATCAAGCAGATTGAAGGTAGGATACAAAATTAGTGTTTCAGATGGCTTACTATGGGAGGGAAATTGACTCTAATAAATTATGTATTATCCAACATACCTATGTATTGGTTCTCTTTAGCTTTAATACCAGTGTTAATTATAAATAGGATTAGAGGTGGGATTATCAACTTTCTATGGGAGGGAGTTGTGAAGAATGTGCATAAGATACACCTGCTTTCATGGGACAAAATTTCAAGAGCAAAATTTTTGGGTAGATGGGGAATACAAAATATCTTTTGGTTTAACATTGCTTTAGTATTGAAGACTGTCTGGAGAGGATTAATGGGGAAAGGTTCATGGAGCGAGATTTTATTTGCAAAGTATCTAAAAAAAAACCTCTCTTGGAATGGATAATAAGTTACGAAGGTTTTCCCTCATCTGGTTCCCTTATCTGGAGGAGTTTTACTAAAAATTATCCCTGGATTAGCTCTCTTTTGTCTTGGAAGGTGGGTAGGTGCTTATTGGTAAGAATAGGGGTTGATCCCTTCCTTGGGGGGAAGTGGTATACATGCTATGTGAGGGGCTCACTTTCTTTTTAGCTGGACAAGGATACAATTACCTATACCAACTTGAAAAACCTACAGGTTTTTGGTGGAGCCCTTTGAAGTGGCTCTCAGCAAAAAACTTAAACTTTTAGGAAAGATGGGCTTTAGAATGGAATGACTTGTCTCAATGTATGAGGAGAGCGGGAATCAGATTAGGGAATGATGAGGACATATTGGTTTGGACAGGACACCCCTCCGAGACTATCACTGCAAAAAAATGATATGATGTAATTGCATCCAAATCTTTACAAAATAATAAAAAATGGTGGTTTAATTCAATATGGAAATGGAACCTGCCAATAAAACTGAAATGTTTCACTTGGCTAGTCCTGAAAAATAGAATACTTACCTGGGAGGTATTACAACATAGAGGATGGAATAGGCCTAATATTTGTGTCTTATGTTATAGTGGAGAGGAGACTGTGGATCACATATTTATACATTGTCAATATGTAAGGGATCTCTGGAGGAAGGTTTTAAATTTATTAAACATTCAGGAAAATTGGGGAACCACCTCATTGGAACAATGCTTTGAAAAATGGGTTTGTGAAAATAAACAATTAAAGACTCTACCAATGTATGTGTGTTGGGCTACTTGGAGACAAAGGAACAACTTGATATTTAATGGAAAAAATATTCCTCTCAACATGGTGGCTACATACTCAGTGGGTCTCTTTAAGGAATATCAAAAAAGGATAAAACCAATGATTACTAGAGCACTGACATGTGTCACAGAGACAGACCTATATGTAAAATGATATTTTGATGGAGCTGCACAAAGGGGAATCTGTGGTGTTGGGTTCCTTTTATCCTTCAATACTCACAGTCATATCAAAGGATGGATTGTTGGATGGGAGGGAAAAAAATACAAAAGCTGAAGTGATGGGCCTCTGGGCATTGATGCATTTTGCATTGACACATCATGTTGAATGCTTGCAGATTTATGGGGATTCACTCATGTTGATTAACTGGATAAATGATGAGAATACTCTACAATCCACTTTTCTTCAGTAATGGGGGAAAAGAAGGAATGCAAGGAATGTTTTCAAAGATTACACATCAACCATATCTACATAGAACAAATTGTGAAGAAGATGGCCTATCAAAGAAATATCTTCAAAGTCCTCTGGGTATGTTGTTTTTTGAGGAATACAGAAACAATGTGGTCTTAGTTAAAGACTTTGTTTCTCTATTCTGACAGGACACTTGTATGTTTTATTTGGTTGATTATCTATCAGGAACAAGTTTTCTTTTGTAGGTATATCTTGAAGGAACTGTGTAAGTTTATGTCACTCAACTGTGGTTTGAGTGATGGGATCTGTTAGCACTCCAGGAAACTCTCCTAGGCTGTATATCAGAGATGCCTGGTAACTTGATCTTTTTGGTAACTATTTTCTCAATAATGGGTGTGGGTTTGGATCAAGATGAATATCTTAATCACTGGTTTGTATCTTCAAGACACTCTAGCTATATTCATGCAATACAAGGCCTTCAAGAGCTATTATTAGATAGGTTTGTAAATCAAATGGATAAGAAAACTAATCAGTTAACCAGAACACACATAGGCAATATATATGATGAGTCAACAAACTAGCCAAAGATGCTTATGATTCTTGCTTAACAGTCAAAAGTAAGATGACAGTTACCATGGGACCATTAAACATAGACAAAAGAATGATTTCAACTCATATGCATAGACAAAGATGAAGGAGAGTCTAACAATAACAAATGAAAGAAGCTTGCAGGCTTAATATATTAAAGAAAGTGTCTCTTTACAATAACAGTGGATTATAGAACTCAAAATCGAACCCTTTGTTCATCAAATGTTCTTGGCTTTATAGCTTTTTACAAACAATTTCCAAATCCTAGATTACTGGATCGATTTTGCCAAAAATAGAAAATCAATAACTGGCCCAAGTAGACTAGATCAATTCAAATTCTCGACTGATCTTTATGTTCTTCATATTCTAAGCAAGTGTAGTGGGCCTTCTGAGGCTGTTGGATCTCATGTGATATGGGAGGAGTCGAACTTGACACCTGTTGACAGTCAAACGGTCTTATATCCTTGACAATAGCTAACCGTTGTTTACCTTTTATGTCTTTTAAAGCATCTCCAAAACCAAAACAAACTCTTGATAAAGATGTCATTAATTATCTTCCATCGATTTGAACCATTTTTTAGGCTTTTGAACAAGAAAAACTTGGACCTGTGCAAAAACATTAGCTTTTTGTCTTATCAGTGCTTTCGGTAGCTAGAGTAAATAGAATTCAGGCCGATTAGTTACCGAAAGTTTTGATTTTGGTGGCTAATGAACAATCGATATGTTTGCCTAAGCCACCGAAACCTGAGATTATCAAAATTTCAAAAATACCCTTGTCTTAGCTCAAAAACGCCTCAGGACTGATCTTTTTAGGCTTCTGTATCTTGCTCAAAATTTGTAGGGTTACTGGCTGCCTCTGGTTCATTGCACTGAACTGCCACCTCTGCAAGGGCCTCAAGAGAAGCATGAGCCTGGTGTTTTGAAGACATTGTTTTTTTCCTCAAAGCCCTGACCTTTTTCTTCAAACTCTAAGCTACTCTCCATAAGTTGTTGTAGTCCTTTACGATCTTGTTTTTCTTTTTCTTCTCCTTTATGCTTTCATGGGCTAGTCTTTCCAAAGCTGAGTTGCTTTCTGCAAATTTTTTTGATAGAGTTTCATACCTGGTTTTTATTACCCTTTCTAGCACTTCTTGCTCGGCTAACTTTTTTTTAAGTTTCTTGATTTCTTTTTATTTATTCTGTTTGACTCGTTTGCTAGATGAGGCATTTGCAATTTGTGGTTCTTGTTCTTCTCGAGGTGTAGGTGATGGAAGATTCCCATAACTTGTTGTGTTTATATCCACAAAAATAGAATTGTCACGCCCCGTGGTAACTGAATCTTCATGCCCTGTTTCAAACTGTTGCTCTTTATTCTCTGAGTTTGTGTAAGGAAGATTTAGAATGTTTTTGTTCATTGAAGATTCTTTGGCCTTTTCTTATTCACTGCTGAAAATTAATTTCTTCTTAGTTTTGCCCGGCTTGGAGGAAGGAGAGGGTTGATTGACTGGGGTTGGAGAGATAGCTCCCCTCCTCCTCTTTCCACTTCTGGGAGTGGAGGAATTCTTGGAATGAGGACTCTTCTTGCCCTCTGACTGAACCTCGGTCTGGAAATCATTCCAGAATAAGAAGTAATTCCACTCTTTACCTCTTCTTTGTAACAACTCACAAACAAAAAGTTTGATTAGACTATGGTGGGATAATCTTCCTGCAACTTGATTAGGTTTGGCCTTGACTCGATGAGCCATCTTGGATAAGCTCCGGTGGAGAAAATAGGGTAGATTGAGTGGGTTTCTACCAGTCAAATGGTTTATAAGTTTAAAATGGTAAATCATCACCCTGTTGTATCTCCCTTCACAGGTTATATAAACCATTATAGCTTTCAATAACTGCTTCCATTTCTCTTCAAGGAAAGATACAAGAATATCTTTCTTCCATATTAAACCCCTGTGTTCTGGTTTTAAATAGGTCCTGAATTCAACTTTTTTAATAACAGTCATTTTAAACCGTTTCTCTCTACTCGTGGGAAGCTCTGTCACTTCGTCTATGAGGGCTTCATCTATCTCGAATTCATCCCGGTCGATGATTGCTTTCTTTCCATTGAAATTGAGGGAAAAAGCCTCTGCCACCTGTTGATGAAAACTCTGTAATTTTTTGCAAAAATTGTAACACCCTACATCCTTGAACATTTGACATACCTCTGGGTATGATTCCAGGTAACCAATATCGTTGAGCTCCTTCCTCAAGGTTGACGTTCCTTTCTTCATTTTCCACGACGTTTTCTCACACCTGTGATCGAAGGAGTAGATTTCGGGAAGAGTTACACTGCGTAGACTTAGCAAAAATCGGCTCGGTTGTGATAAAATTGAGATAACTGAGGTGAGATTTTGAACGTGGCACTGATTGTAAGGAGTGTGGAAAAACGGTTGATGATTTGCAGCAGTCATGGCGAATAACTGAAATAAATGGAGAGTACATAAGCACATGGATTAATGATATAACGATCTGGAGAGATTCGCTTATATCACAGAGGGATCAACTTCTGATCGTGAATGGTTCTTTCTCCAGTCCTTTCGGCGGTTTGTGAAATCATGGAAATGTCGAACCCATCAGTTGAAACGTGTGATAGGACGTGCTGGGTCTTTCCCCACTTCAACGATTTCGGTGGCTAAAATGGCCCTGGATTCCTTTATTTAAGCTTCTGAAAGCTAAGGCTTTCAGTGGCTAATGAACAATCGATATGTTCACCTAAGCCACCGAAACCTGAGATTTGAATTAGATCAAACAAAAACTAAACGAACTTTTATTTAAACTTTATTACATGGGTAAAGCTTTGAGAAATGAACCTTAAAAAATTTTAAAAAGTACCTTTTTAAAAGACTCCCTATCACCTAAGATGCAAAATCTCGATTGATTTATTGGAGGAGATAACAATGGCTCCTATTGGGGGTGAAAGCCTCCCTATGAGGTTTCAAGAACCACATAACCAATGCCTTTCCTAAAAAACGAAAATTTAAACCTATCTACTAGTGTTTCCATTGGGCATGGAGTTATTCTGTAAAAACAAAAGCTAAAAAATAAAATTACAATGACAAGGCTTCAAAGCCTTAGATAAAATAGAGTTTCAGAAAACGCCCATTGACCGGGCCACCAAACATTTCTTCACCTTCCAGACTTTGTATAATGAAGGTTTTGTTGTGTTGTACTTGAGTTATCATGAAAGGACTAGTCCACAAGGAGTCAAACTTGTTGTGCTTGCCTTTATCTTGTCTGAGGGCATCCCACTTCAGAACCCAGTCACCAACCTAAAAATCATCCACCTTTGTTTTTCTATCAAAAGTATCCTTGATCCTCTTTTTATGAGCCTCTAATTTATCCACCATTTGTTCTCTGACCTGCTGCAACTCTACCAAGTCAAGCATTCTTCTTATCATATCATTTGATTTAGTTTGTTCCTCCTCAAAAAACTTGGCCACTAGCAAAACTAGTTGAATAGGGAAAATGGCATCAGTGCCATAGACCAGTTTGAAGGGAGAAGTTTCTATGGATTTCTTGTTAGTTACTCTGTCTGCCCAAAGAGAAAACTTTAGTTTAGAATCTCAATTCTTTTGATTCTCCTCCAACAGCTTTCTGATGATTCTAATTAGACTCTTATTGGATGACTCGGCAAGGCCATTACCTTGAGGGTAGTAGGAAGTAGAGTGTACGAATTGAATGCCTGTTGATTTGCACATGTCAACCAATGCATCAGCTTTGAAAGATGTTGCATTATCTGTCACTAGCCTTTTTGGGCAATCGAATCTGCTCAGTATGTTCTCATAGAGAAATTTCATGACGACCCGATGAGTGGCATTTCTAGTGGGGATTGCCTCTATCCATTTTGTAAAATAGTCAGTGGCTACCAAGATCCATTTATGATGACCACTAGATGAAGGATTAATCTCGCCTATGAAATATAAACCCCACTGCTGAAAAGGACCATTCACTACAATAGGTCTCAGGGGAAGAGATTTTAGTTTTTGTTTTCCTGTGAATCTTTGACATTTATCACAAGATTTTACAAAGGCGCACACATATGAAAAAAGAAAAGGCCAATAATACCCAGCCCTTAAAATCTTATGAGCTGTGGTATTCCAGTAATGATGGCCTCCACAGATACTTGAATGAAATTGATGTATGACTTCAATTGATTCTTCTTTGTTCAATGATCTAAAAATGATAAAGACTTGTATTCTTGTAAATATTTGCAAGTTTTAATTCAAGTGTTCTTATACAAATGGATCAATTTTGCAAACACAACTTTTATAGAAATTACATATTCAAGATGCATATAATCAGCAGCAAATAACAGTGAATAGAAAACACATAACACAACAAATGATAAAGGAGTTCACTCCTCTCTTGGGCTACATCTCCTGCTCCAGCTTCCAATGGATCTTTTGTATTATTTGTTCAAAGTGATAAAATATGTTATTTACAATGCTCAAAATTCCAAATAGATGGCTCCAATGGCTTCAGAACGTCCAAAAACCCCTAGCTAGGCTTTTTCGGCACCTCGTTTGGCCAAAAATTGAGGAAGATAGGCTTCCTGGAAATTCCCCTTCAAACTTGTTGTCTCTGGATCGCCAGAATGCACCTCTGTCTCCTCAACCTAGCCCCGACACGCATATTTGTGTTAAAACCTAGCACCGGGCGCAACCACAAAATGGTGCTAACTGTAGGACGGTTAGGGCACGCCTAGCCCCTAACCACCAAAACTGTGGATATATGGGTCACCATGTGACCGCGCGCATATACAAAAAGGGACCAAGGTTTTAAAACATATGGTAACAGGGTCGGAATGCATGCATGCCGGTGGTTACATGGCATATATATATGACCGGGGGCCGGGGCTTAGCCCCAGCCCGGATCGCGCCCCATTTCAAAACATTTGCAATTCAAATAAATTTTATAACATATATATGTTAAGAACCATAGGTGGGCACGCCGGTTGGGTGGCCCTTCCCAAAGCTCTTCCCCTTGCCCCAGAGGTCACGGGGTCGAGTTCTTCCGACTACATAAGTTTTAAACCACTGTCCAGGTGACACGTGGCGGCCATTTATTGGGCCACATGTCACCATTCCATTCGCCACAAACATGCTATGTGTCGGATGCCAATTCGTCCACATGACTGCCAACCAACACCTGCCATGTGTCGTACAGTCCTTCCACGTCAGCATCCGTACGAACTGTACAGTCAACACACAATTTTTTGCTTATTTGACAATTTGAACAAAACGCGATATCTCTCTCATCCAATGTCTGTTTGAACCCAAACGAGTTGCGTTGGGTTCGTGACGACGAGGTCTACACACCCGTTCAATTTGAAGTGATTCCGAGCACTTTGAATTTTGAGCAAAATTTGATCCCCTGGATCACACCTCCCCATTGGAAAGCTTTTGGACCTCCAAAAGACTATTTTCAGTCTATTTGAAGATGAGGGTATAGTTCCCTCACCTTTCCAATCTCAATCCACTTGGCTTTGCTTGGATTTGTGCCTTTAAGACCAATTCAAAGATATTCCACATTTTCTCGTTTTGAAGTTCTCATTCTCCTGTCAAGGATTGTGTCTTCATGCAGTTCTGTAAGATATTCTGGGGAGAAATCATCTATAGAAGGAATCTGAACATGTTCTCCTTGATCATCAATCAAAGGAGGCTCATACAATTTCAAATTCTCAACATTAACAACTGCATACATTTACATATAAGGAGGCAAATTAAATGGAAGGCATTGTTACCAATCTTGTCAAGAATCTTGAAAGGACCATATCGAATTGGTTTCAGTTTTTTATCTTCTCCTTTAAGCCTCTCCTTACTAATATAAAGCCAAACTTCATCTCCAACTTGGAAACTGTGATCAACACGATGCTTGTCATGTCTTGTCTTGTACTTGGCTTGACTCTTTTCCAACTGTTCTTGTACCATTTGATGTATCGACTGAATTTGTTCAATGAACTTTTCTTCCCTATCAATGTCATATTGACCATAAATAGCAATATCCTTCCCAAAGATAAAATCTAAAGGAGATTTGGGAAAATAGCCAAAACATGCTTCAAATAGCGATGTTTGAGTTGAAGAGTGCTTAGCTCGATTGTAAGCATGGTGAATGTAGTGTAAATGCTCATCCCAAAGTTTAGGATGCTTGCTGCAATAACCATGGAGAAGATGCACCACTGTTAAATTTTCCACTTCTGTCTGACCATCGGTTTGCGGATGAAAAGCTGTGCTCTTTTTTAGTTTGGTGTCCATGAGTGCCCATAAACTCGACCAAAAGTTCCCAATAAATCGAGAATCTCGATCAGAAATAATGAATTTATGTAATCTAAAATGTACCCAGACATTCTGAAAGAACATTTGTGTCGTTTGCTCAGTTGTAACCTGCTTCTTACAAGGCATCAAAATACACATTTTGCTAAATTGATCAACCACAACATAAAGATAATCATGATTTCTTTTAGACATAGGTAGACCTCCTACAAAGTCCATAGAAATACTTTCCCAAGGACGAGAAGAAACCGGAAGTGGAGTATACAAACCCAAATTTCAATTGCTAGGTTTTCTTGTGGCACATAACGAACATCCTCGAACATATCTTGAAACACTTTCATTCATTTTAGGCCAATAGCAGTACCTTTGCAAATTAGCCACTGTCTTGCCTACGCCAAAGTGACCAGCAATAAGAGAAGAATGGGCTTCTCTTATTATGATGATTCTTTCACCCTGTGGAATACATAGCTTGCCAAGATGATAGAAAAGATTATCATGCACATGGTAATCCAATTCCTCAACATGGTTAGAATGACACAAAGTCGCATATACTTCTTTAAAATCAACATCTAAAGCATATTGTTCAACATAACTCTCATGCATGATAGGACTATGCTTAAGAATAACTGAAGCACTAATAATAGGCCTTGAAAGCATATCAGCAACTTTGTTATAAATGCCCTTCTTATACCTTATGACCAAGCGGAATTGTTGTAGA
>JASDQU010014200.1:132746-147454 GCA_032191745.1 Picea mariana | reverse complement strand
CCAAGAGGGTATGGTTTAGGATGTGGAATTGTTTCCAATTTTAATTTCTTGACAATGTCTTCAGATATAAGGTTTGCTTGAGATCCAGTATCAAATAGAGTATCTATCTTGGTATGCTTTGAAACAACCCTTATGTGAAAAAGTTCTATTCTTTCTTTTTCTTGTCGAGTTTCACTGAGATTACTATTACTTAAAGAACTAGTACTTGCAATAGAACCCTTACCTTGATAACCCATGGTTGTAATCTTTGTTTCATCACCCGAATCAGAACCTAAATCATGTTGTATGGTTGCAGCAGTCTTTGACTTCCCTTTGTTGCCAAACTTTTTGGGTCTTCTTTCAGGATGAAGTTTCCAACAATGGTCTTCATCATGGCCATCTTTTGAACAATGTTTGTATGTAAATTTTTCTCCCTCTTTCTTAACAGCAGCATTCTTTTTTCCATTGCCCTTGAACTTCCTCTTTCCTTTGTCTCCATGACTGAAAGGCTTCTTGTTACCCTCATGAGTTTCATTCTTTCCTCTTGCTTCCAAATGAGTTGCCTAAACACAAACTTCATCTAGATTTGAAGGATTAAACATGAGTATTGTATGTCTCAAATAACTATGTAAAGCTCCAATGTATTTGAGTAAAGTTTCTTGAGAAGACAAATCTACTCCCAAAACCAAAGCTCTTCTCCTAAATTCTTGAGTAAATCTTTGCACATTTTGTCCTTTAGCTTGTCTAAAATTTTGCCAATCCATAGCTTTTTGCATATATGCCAATGGGTAAAATTGTTTTTTAATTGCAACAATAAAATCATTCCAAGAGGTTAAAATTTTGCCATTTTTCTTCATGTCCTCTTGAGTCTTGGCTTCCCACCAAATGAGTGTTGCACTATCCAATCTTAAAGAAGCAAGCTGAATCTTAGTTTCATCATCTTGAATTTTTTGTATCCTACAATACACCTCAATCTGACGAATCTAGTTATCCAATTTCTCAGCATTTACCTCTCCATTGTACATTGGCAATTCAAATTTAATATCAAGATTTAACAAAGGAATTTGTGGAGGAGTTTTACCATGTCCCTTTGGAGAATTTGGAAGAGGTCTTGAACTGGTAGAAGAAGAGGAAGATGGAGGTGAGGGTGGTGGAGAAGCACCATTCCCTCCATTTCCATTTGGAGTCTTATCACCACTGTCTCCCTTGTACTTTGACGGGTTGGAACCTTCACCTTGCAACCTTGTATTCCTTTCTTCCATCAAGACTTTCATCATTTCTCTCATTTCCATGAAAGCCTTTCTGAGATCTTCATCTTCTGTAGGAATATGTTCATGACTCTCTTCATGAGCCATACTTGGTGAATGCCTCCTTGAAGCTTGAGTTGATGATATAATCTTTCTTCTTGAAGGATGAGAACTTGGCTCTACAAGTTGACCTTCTCCTCTTGTGAGTTTCAACCTTGTGAGCATCAGAAAACAAACACTTGCAAATAATCAAGCCTTCAAAAACCTAAGCTCTGATACCAACTTGATCTAAAAATGATAAAGACTTGAATTCTTGTAAATATTTGCAAGTTTTAATTCAAGTGTTCTTATACAAATGGATCAATTTTGCAAACACAACTTTTATAGGAATTACATATTCAAGATGCATATAATCAGCAACAAATAATAGTGAACAGAAAACACATAACACAACAAATGATAAAGGAGTTCACCCCTCTCTTGGGCTACATCTCCTGGTCCAGCTTCCAATGGATCTTTTTTATTATTTGATAAAAGTGATAAAATATGTGCTTTACAATACTCAAAATGCCTAATAGATGGCTCCAATGGCTTCGGAACATCCAAAAACCCTTAGCTGGGCTTTTTCGGCACCTCGTTTGGCTAAAAATTGAAGAAGATAGGCTTCCTGGAAGTTCCCCTTCAAACTTGTTGTCTCTGGATCGCCAGAATGCACCTCTGTCTCCTCAACCTAGCCCCGACATGCATATTTGTGTTAAAACCTAGCACCGGGTGCAACTGCAAAATGGTGCAAACTGTAGGACGGTTAGGGCGCGCCCAGCCCCTAACCACCAAAACCGTGGACATATGGGTCACCATGTGACCGCGTGCATATGCAAAAAGGGGCCAAGGTTTTAAAACATATGGTAACAGGGTCGGAATGCGCGCGTGTCGGTGGTTACATGGCATATATATATGACCGGGGGCTGGGGCTTTGCCCCGGCTTGGACCATGCCCCTTTTCAAAACATTTGCAATTCAAATCAATTTTATAATATATATATGTTAAGAACCATAGGTGGGCACGCCGGTTGGGCGGCCCCTTCCAAAGCTCTTCCCCTTGCCCCAGAGGTCGTGGGGTCGAGTCCTGCCGACTACATAAGTTTTAAACCATTGTCCAGGTGACACGTGGCGGCCATTGATTGGGCCACGTGTCACCATTCCATTCGCCGCAAACATGCCACGTGTCGGATGCCAATTCATCCACACGACTGCCAACCAACACTTTCCATGTGTCGTACGGCCCTGCCACGTGTTGTACGGCCCTGCCACGTCAGCATCCGTACGGACTGTACGAACTATACAGTCAACACACATTTTTTTGCCTGTTTGATGATTTGAACAGAACGTGATATCTCTCTCATCCGACGTCCGTTTGAACCCAAACGAGTTGCATTGGGTTCGTGACGACAAGGCCTATGCACCCGTTTGATTTGAAGCGATTCCAAGCACTTTGAATTTTGAGCAAAATTTGATCCACTGGATCATTCAAACATCTTAGTAGTAAACTAGCAGGATCTTTCCAATACAAAAGATTATTATTAATGCAAAATTTAATTCCTCTGAGCTGGAGGGCTCGGGCTTGAGTCATGCTAAGTTAAGGAGGAACTTCCAACTTCTGTAAAAAATGAATAATACCTGAATACCACTCACATGAAAACAAATGCTTGGCCACCTACTGGTTGTTATGTTGTCCTTCCGCTACTGCCTCTGTCTGCGAACTTGCTGAACTTTCCCCGATGAAATTTATGTCCAAAATATCACAGTTTTCTTCCGTCAAAAGCTTGGCAAGGCCTTGGCCTTTTACCATCTTAGTGGGCTTCACTTCTATGTCGAACTTGATTAGATTTTCGATCCATTTAGCTCTCTTCCCATCAATATGCTGAGTCAAGACATCCTTCACAGAGGCTAAAGGAACATAGGCGATAACCTTTGCATGGAGGATATAAATTCTAAAAGTTTTTAACAACTTAATGAGAGCATAAGCTTGTTTTTCTATAGGATCATACCTTAGTTCAGCGTCTCTGAGTGTTTTTCTGAAAAAGGCCACTGGGTGATCAAGACTTTCATCATCTTTTTGTAACAAGACTGCTGCCACCATGTCATAAGAGGAAAAAGAGAAAATATAAAAGTTATTGGTGTAATCCAGACTGATTAGAGTGGGGGATTGCATGATAGCCTATTTGATATCCTGAAATGAACTTCTTGTATTGTCTGTCCACTTTATCTCAGACCCCTTTTTAAGCATAGAAGTTATGTGTTTCACTAACTCAGCAAAATTTGGAATAAATCTTCTAACAAAATTTATCTTACCAAGTAGAGATTGGATATCCTTCTTTGACCTTGGTATGGACAACCTCTAAATTGCTTCCACCCGAGCTGGATCAATTTTCACACCTTCTGCTGAAACGATGTGGCCTAGGAGCTTTCCCTTCTTGAGAGAAAATTGAGACTTTTGGCGGTTCAACGAAATCTTGAACTATCTGCATTTCAGAAATACTCTTTTCAGATGCTTTAGGTGCTCTTCATGCCTGCTGGAATAAACTGTGATGTCATCAAGATAGATGAGGACAAACTTGTCCTTTTCTCCCACGAAAGCTATGTCCATGGCCCTCTGAAAAGTGGCCCCAACATTCATTAACCCGAATGGCATCTTGGCGTACATGAAGGTACCCCAAGGAGTAGTAAAGGCAGTTTTTTCTTGGTCATCAGGATGTACAGAAATCTGGTTATAGCTTGAGAAACCATCTAGGAAAGACATGACAGTGGCCCCTGAAATTCTTTGCAGCAAATGTTCCATCTTGGGTAGGGGATAGTTGTCTTTCTTTGAGCATTTATTTAGGTTTCTAAAGTCAACACATAACCTGATCTCACCATTTTTCTTTCTCACTATCACTAGATTTGCAATCCATTTAGAGTATCTTAAAGGGATTATAATTTTGGCATCAAGAAGCTTTTTTATTTCTCTTTCAATTACAGGCAATAGGAGAGGACTGATAGGTCTCAGTTTCTATTTGAAAGGGATGGTTTCTTTTTCGAGGGGAATCTTATGTTGAATGACCTCAGGTTCATAGGTTTTCATATCACTATATTTCCAGGCAAAAACATCAGCGAATTCCTTCATAATGCTGCAATATTTAGACCTCTGATCAACGGTTAATTCAACGGACAGATTTATGAATTTAGGATGATTTTGGCTTCCTATATTGTGCTCACGGATAGCATGATCTTTCTCCTTCTTATCAGGTTTGTAGGGGACATCGTTATGATCGAAAAGCTTCTCAAGAGGCACCAAACCCCGAGGTATATAATTGGTGGGCAGCTGAACGATATCATGTTGACCCATTTTTCTTTTTAGCTTAGGCTTCTTGGATTCCTCTACATTTTGATTTTTCTAGTCAATATACATATCAAAAAATTCATCTACCACCTGGAGAAATCTACTAAGCTCATCATCATCTTCAAAAAATTTCCAATATTTAATATTGTCGGGCAGGGATGGTCTATATTTGACTTGGATTTCATAATTGAGTCTGGGAGGCATGGGAGGAATAAACATACTGGTTGAAACAACAAGGGAATCAACAAGATGATTCATAGCTCTGGGTACATAAGAAATGTCAAAAATGGAAAATGAGTCCCTGATTTTCCATACCTCATCCCTGTAGGCTTTTAATCTGACATGTTTTGCTTGGAAAGTACTGTTCACTTGATGTATGACGAGATCCGCGTCTCCAAACACTTTTAGTCCTTTGATTCCCATTTCCTTGGTAGATTTTAATCCCAATAGCAAAGCCTCATACTCTACTATATTGTTAGTAGTTTTGAATTCGAGCTTAAAAGACAAATGCATAGCCTCTTTCGAAGGAGAAGTCAAAACTACACTTGCACCTGTTGAATCTTTGGTACTGGCACCGTCAAAGAACATGGTCCACACGGGAGTACTCTCTCCATCAGTCTGTCGATAAGTAGGCTTTGTGAGCTGCAAAGAAGCTGGCTGAGAATCATCTATTTGAAGAATGCATGATCCAAAGTCTATGTCTAAAGCATAAATGGGATGGTTTACAGAATTTTTTCCGTCACTAATGATGTAGGCAAGCTGATTCTCTCTGTAAAGTCTCTCTATCTCTCCTCCAAACAATGGGACTGTGGCATACGAAATATCCATCTGCAAGGTACCCCCCAGCCTTTTGCTCCATGAACGCGACAAGAGGAGGCTGAATTTGGGTGGGATATCAGCCACTACAATGTCCATTACCATGTTTCTCATTGGCAACTGGGCAAGGTTTATAACAAGGTATTTTATGAGGCCGAGGCATCTGACTTTCCTAGAGTCAAAAGAGAAAAGGTCATGATAAGGTTTTGTGACGTCAAGCCCAATTTGATCCATCACTACTTTAGGCATAAGATTGTGTGACGCTCCCAAGTTAAGCAAGCAGTTGTGAAGGATCTTGTCATGGATATTTAGGGATATGTCGAAGGGTGGACAAGAGTTATCTCGATCTTCTACCATAGGTCCTATAGTCATTGTGGGCTTGTCATCTTGTAGGTTTACGCAATCAGCAGCTGGAGGAGTCTTTGGTTCAAGGGATTTCATGATAGCAGACTTGAAAATGTCATTCTTCATAAGTTCAGTCAATGGCATAGGTATTTTTACTTTCTGAATTTCTGATTCGAAATTAAAAGAGTATGATAATCTATCGGAAGGTTTTACCTCGTTAGGAGGAGCTCTAAGGGTGACTTGTTCTTTGGCTTGGGGCTACAATTGCTTATGTTGTTGTTTTGAAGGAGTGGAGGTCTTCTTTACAAGAGTGGCAGGCTGCTTGGCAGCAACTTCTTTCTTTTTCCCGGGAGCAGCAGGCGATGGCTTTGGAGCAGCAGTCTTAGATCTTAAATTGTAACCTGGCTGATCATCTATCTGATAAAAAGATTCTGCAATGCTTGCCTCATGAATCTGCTCGTCCATCTGGGCTTCCTCATAATCTACTTGTGTTAAAAAGGAGGAATCATTTTCATCCCCAAAGCAATTGATGTCATCTTCTTCTTCAACTTCGTCATGAGATAGCCCCTGTTCTTCTTCTAGCATTGCATTTTGGAAAGGGGCCCTGATTCTTTGATCATCAGCTGCATTCTTGTCTCTATAAAGGATCTGGACCTGTTGGTTGTTCCTTATGTAAGGGAAGGCATTGGGATTTCTGGGAGCATAAGCATTAGGCTCTTTACTTCTTGCTGGCTGCTGACTCTGAATTTTCAGTTTTGACATTTCCGAGGTCAAGTTATCCAACATCTTAGCCATATTTTCCATTTTGGTATTTGAAGAAGAATGAGGATTAGTAGAAGAATTCTTTCTCTCAAATTTTCCTTTAAGTTTCTGAGATGCCATAATGTTAGATTCAACCTCAAGAGCAGCATCTTGCATTAAAGCGAGTGTGGTTGATCTTCTTTCTCTAAGGATTAAGCAAAATTATAGATCAAAGGCAGAAGAGTAAGTCATCTTTGTTGATGCATCCGTTGGCTTGATCTCTGCAGGAATCTTGTCGAACATCTTATTAAATCTTTTGGTGAAGTCTGAGACCGACTCCCCATTTTCTCTTCTTAGATTTCCGAATTCAGAGATGTAATACAAGAGATCTCTTCTTTCTCCCCAGTGTTTCAAAAACACCTCATCTAACTGCTCAATACCTACCACTGAATTTGTTGGTAGTCCCTTGAACCACTTCCTGGCTTGGCCATCCAAGATCTACACAAAAATTATGGTCCAAACATATTCTTCTGAAATGTTAATGTTCTCAGCATAAGCATAGAAAACTTCTATATGTTCTTCAATAGTATAATCCCCGGATCCGGTAAACTTTGGCATATATTTCTGATAATCTCCCATCGGCATGGATGATAAGGGATTGGACAACACAAGAGGGGCATATCTATTGGCTAAGATTTGTAACATCTTTGTCAAAGGGACAACCATGGAAATCTTGGGGGTTGATGCAGAGGAAGAAGCCTCAGAAGATGATGGCTGAGATGGGATAGGTGAGACTATAAACAATGGTTGTCTTACTTCACTGAGGAAAGAAGGAGAAGCACTGGTAGGATGACTACCCTAGGCAAAATTTCCTGGAAAATAAGAGGCTCTGTAAAACTGACCGAGCAGTAAGGCTAATTTTTCTTCACCCTTAGAGGAAAGATCTTGTAAAATATCTTCAAGAACGGGCAGACTTGTATGAGTATGGAATACAACCTCTATAGGCTTAGTAGGTGAAGAATTCAAAGAAGAGGAAGAGTCCTTTTGTTGGAGGGATCCTACAACTTCTTCTCTCAAATTGGATGTAATAACATGCTCAGAAATAGAATCTATAATATCAGAGGAAATTGAAGGCTTCTCACCCTTCAAGTTTTCTGACACAATCTCAATTTTCTGAGAACTAGAAGTTTCAGCAGAAGGGGATTCGACAAGAGGTTCTCTAGATACAAAAGAAGAAGTGTTTATTGAAATACATGGATTAGATGCTCTTGCAGATCCGGAAGTTTGTCTTTGCAAAGCTTTTCCCCTTTTGATGATCTTCTCAGGATCTGGAATTGCTGCTGCCAGTGGTCTTTCTTGGTTTTCCCTGGTATGAGCCCCTCTCTAAGCCACTTCATTCCAATGGAGTTGCCAGATAGATGGTTACAACCCAAAATGTGTCCAAACTTTGTCTATCATCAAAGTTGGATCTTGTCATCTCCCAGGGAAGCTGAGCTTCAGTCTCCTCTCCCCGGCAACGACGCCAATTTTTTAGCACTCCAGGAAACTCTCCTAGGTTGTATATCAGAGATGCCTTTAACTTAATCTTTTCGGTAACTATTTTCTCAATAATGGGTGTGGGTTTGGATCAAAATGAATATCTTAATCAATGGTTTGTATCTTCAAGACAGTCTAGTTATATTCATGCAATACAAGGCCTTCAAGAGCTATTATCAGATAGGTTTGTAAATCAAATGGATAAGAAAACTAATCAGTCAACCAGAACACACATAGGAAATATATATGATGAGTCAACAAACTAGCCAAAGATGCTTATGATTCTTGCTTAACAGTCAAAAGTAAGATGACAGTTACCATGGGACCATTAAACATAGACAAAAAAATGATTTCAACTCATATGCATAGACAAAGATGAAGGAGAGTCTGACAATAACAAATGAAAGAAGCTTGCAGGCTTAATATATTAAAGAAAGTGTCTCTTTACAATAACAGTGGATTATAGAACTCAAAATCGAACCCTCTATTCATCAAATGTTCTTGGATTTATAGCCTTTACAAACAGTTTCCAGATCCTAGATTACTGGATCGATTTTGCCAAAAATAGAAAATCAATAACTGGCCCAAGTAGACTAGATCAATTCAACTTCTCAACTGATCTTTATGTTCTTCAGATTCTAGGCAGGTGTAGTGGGCCTTTCGAGGCTGCTGGATCTCATGTGATATGGGAGGAGTCGAACTTGACACCTATTGACAGTCAAACAATCTTATATCCTTGACAATAGCTAACCATTGTTTACCTTTTCTGTCTTTTAAAGCATCTCCAAAACCAAAACAAACTCTTGATAAAGATGTCATTAATTATCTTTCATCGATTTGAACCATTTTTTAGGATTTTGAACAATAAAAACTTGGACCTGTGCAAAAACATTAGCTTTCTATCTTATCAGTGCTTTCGGTAGCTAGAGTAAATAGAATTCGGGCTGATTAGCTACCGAAAGTTCTACTTTCAGTGGCTAATGAACAATTGATATGTTCGCCTAAGCCACTGAAACTTGAGATTATCAAAATTTCAAAAATACCCTTATCTTAGCTCAAAAACGCCTCGGGACTGATCTTTTTAGGCTTATATATCTTGCTCAAAATTTGTAGGGTTATTGGCTGCCTCTGGTTCATTGCACTGAACTGCCACCTCTGCAAGGGTCTCAAGAGAAGCATGAGCCTGGTGTTTTGAAGACATTGTTTTTTTCCTCAAAGCCCTGACCTTTTTCTTCAAACTCTGAGCTACTCTCCATAAGCTGTTGTAGTCCTTTACGATCTTGTTTTTCTTTTTCTTCTCCTTTATGCTTTCATGGGCTAGTCTTTCCAAAGCTGAGTTGCTTTCTGCAAAGTTTTTTGATAGAGTTTCATACCTGGTTTTTATTACCCTTTCTAGCACTTCTTGCTCGGCTAGCTTCTTTTTAAGCTTCTTGATTTCTTTTGATTTATTCTGCTTCACTCGTTTGCTAGATGAGGCATCTGCAATTTGTGGTTCTTGTTCTTCTCAGGGTGTAGGCGATGGAAGATTCTCATAACTTGTTGTGTATATATCCACAAAAACAGAATTGTCATGCCCTGTGGTAACTGAATCTTCGTTCCCTGTTTCAAACTGTTTCTCTTCATTCTCTGAGTCTGTGTAAGGAAGATTTAGAATGTTTTTGTTTGTTGGAGATTCTTTGGCCTTTTCTTCTCCACTGCTGAATATTAATTTCTACTTAGTTTTGCCTGGCTTGGAGGAAGGAGAGGGTTGATTGACTGAGGTTGGAGAGATAGCTCTCCTCCTCCTCTTTCCACTTCTAGGAGTGGAGGACTTCTTGGAATGAGGACTCTTCTTTCCCTCTGACTGAACCTCGGTCTGGAAATCATTCCAGAATAAGAAGTAATTCCACTCTTTACCTCTTCTTTGTAACAGCTCACAAACCAAAAGTTTGATTAGACTATGGTGGGATAATCTTCCTGCAACTTGATTAGGTTTGGCCTTGACTTGATGAGCCATCTTGGATAAGCTCTGGTGGAGGAAATAGGGTAGATTGAGTGGGTTTCTACCAATCAAATGGTTTATAAGTTTAAAATGGTAAATCATCACCCTGTTGTATCGCCCTTCACAGGTTATATAAACCATTATAGCTTTCAATAACTGTTTCCATTTCTCTTCAAGGAAAGATACAGGAATATCTTTCTTCCATATTAAACCCCTGTGTTCTGGTTTTAAATAGGTCATGAATTCAACATTTTTAATAACAGTCGTTTTAAAACATTTCTCTCCAGTCGTGGGAAGCTCTGTCACTTCGGCTATAAGGGCTTCATCTATCTTGAATTCATCCCGGCCGATGATTGCTTTCTTTCCATCGAAATTGAGGGCAAAGGTCTCTGCCACCTGTTGATGAAAACTCTATAATTTTTTGCAAAAATTGTAACACCCTGCATCCTTGAACATTTGACATACCTCCGAGTGTGATTCCAGATAACCAATATCGTTGAGCTCCTTCCTCAGGGTTGACGTTCCTTTCTTCATTTGCCACGACGTTTTTGCACACCTGTGATCGAAGGAGCAGATTTCGAGAAGAGTTACACTGCATAGACTTAGCGAAAATCAACTCGGTTGTGATAAAATTGAGATAACTGAGGTGAGCTTTTGAACGTGACACTGATTGCAAGGAGTGCGATGAAACGGTTGATGATTTGCAGCAGTGATGGCGAATAACTGAAATAAATGGAGAGTACATAAGCACATGGCTTAATGATATAGCGATCTGGAGAGATTCGCTTATATCACAGAGGGATCAGCTTCCGGTCATGAACGGTTCTTTCTCCAGTCCTTTCGGAAGCTTGTGCAATCATGGAAACATCGAACCCGTCGGTTGAAACATGTGATAGGACGTGTTGGGTCTTTCCCCGCTTCAACGATTTCGATGGCTAAAATGGCCCTGGATTCCTTTATTTAAGCTTCTGAAAGCTAAGGCTTTCGGTGGCTAATGAACAATTGATATGTTCGCCTAAGCCACTGAAACCTGAGATTTGAATTAGATCAAACAAAAACTAAACGAACTTTTATTTAAACTTTATTACATGGGTAAAGCTTTGAGAAATGAACCTTAATTTTTTTTTAAAAGTACCTTTTTAAAAGACTCCCTATCACCTAAGATGCAAAATCTCGATTGATTTATTGGAGGAGATAACAGGATCCATTTAGGCCCTGTTTCAATAGTGCACATCATAGCTGGTTTTGACTAAAATATTGGGAAGATTGTCTTCTCTCTGTTTTGGGTATGGGAGTTTTAGGAAATTGTTGATAATTTTGTATGAGATACATGTTTTGTATTTTGACTGAAGGACCTAGTAGACATAAGGTGGACAATGTATATTGCTCTCTTTGATTCTAATACAAATAACAAGAAACAGTCTTTTTTCGGTGAAAAAAAAAGCTCGAAGCAGGAGTATTTTTAATGGTCACTCTTACGCGGAAGTGAATTTTTTTTAATGATGTGTGCTTTTTTAAAATTTTCTCTTTGATGGGTAGTCTTACTCGTATGACGAGTGTCTTTTTAAAATTGCTCTTGGCAAAGTTCTATATTTAAATTTGTTCATATATTTAATTTTGTCCATCATTTTAAGCGGGTATAATGTACTCACAAATTGGCCTATTGCTATGGGCTTATAACTTTTCTAATTTGGATGTGTTAAATTATGTTTACTATTTCTGTATAAATATGTATGCTTTACTCAAATTGGTACTATACAACTTTTACAAAGGTAATATATTATGCAAAGATATAGTATGCTCAAAAGAAATTCAGGGGTTTTACCGAGATAATATAGTATACAAAGAAGAAATCCATAGGTTTTATATAAACTTATGGTGGAATTGTTGTGGCTTTCAATAAAAAATGCCTTTCCTATTTCATGCAAATTGAAAATGAATCAATGACTTTGAGCTTGTTGCATAACTTGTAAAAAGATTTATAACCAGGGTTTACACGATAAATCAATTATTCCTAACTTAAAACTATTCCTTATCTAAACTCAATCACTCAAATCTAGAATTCCAATAATTTTTTAAATGATAAAATATAATTAAAAAACTAAAATCAACCTACTCACTAACTAGATCTTATGACAAGTAGCCACTCTAGTGTGACACCAACTTTTTCCTTTTTTCTCACATGGACATATTCATTCTTGTTCACCATTCCTTCTACCACATTCTATAAACTTGACCATATTTAGAACTTACGACTTAATCAAATAAATACATACAAATATAAATAAAATTATTAAAAAAATATTTATAAAAACATGATCTATTTTAAAAACTTTTCCTATCCGCATGATCAAAGCCTTGAGCGAATCTATTGAGTATCAAACGTAGAGATTTGCCTCTTTATGTGTACCGCGTAAAAGCGCGTTACGTATTTCCACATGTTAAATCTGATACTCGTAATAGATGTGATCAAAGCTACGTCATTCTCTATTTAATCCGCGTATAAGTTGTCTGTTGTGCGCGTATGTACAATTACAGAAGAGTTTAATTAGACACTACATCATTAAAAATTATTAAATAAATTCATTTAACTTCGTTGGCTTAGTTTGCTTTCACTTAATGAAAATTAAATTAATCAATTTGTATGTGCTCCTCCTCTTCGTTTGTAAGAGGACAAGACATAGTTTTCATATCACTTACACTAGATCTCTTTCGATTTGAGGACAAAAGTACATATTCGAACAAGTACATATTCGAACATGTAAGGTTTTTGGTTAGATGGCCACGAAGATCCTCTCCCAAGTTTTCAAGGAGATAAAACTTGGGTTGCTTTGGCATATAAGTTGGGCAAGTGAATACCTTGGGTATGTAAACACGTCAAGGGTTTGCTCAATTATGAAGCAACCAATAAATTGGGGCATATCGACATGTGGGATGCATCAAGGTTTGGCGTGTCGGTCTCAAGGGGCACGACAATTGATGAGCACATGGGTTTGTTTGGGCAACCAGGTCTGCGAAGGGGCATGGAGATTTGTTTGGGCAACCGGGTCTGCGAAGGGGCATGGAGATTCGTTTGGGCGAGTGGGTCCATGAAGGGGCACGACGATTCGTTTGGACACATGGGTTCACAAAGGGGCATGGCACAACCAAAGGACGCAACAATTAACAATGGTGACCTTTAGAGTCCCTATAAGAGAACAAGGGCACACAACCAAGGAAGACAAATTTTGAAGATAAGGAGAGCAAGACGAGCTCTGCGATTCTAAGGTGGACTTAGACGAAGAGGGGCGAGCTCCCTCAAGGAACCAAGTCGCTTCACATGGGAGGACTTATGCTACCTTGAAATGGATTCAGTGGACAAAGTTGGGCGAACTCCTTTAGGGTTGATTTTGGTGAAGTCTAGAAACACAAGTCCGTTGGAGGCATGTGTGAGGCATAACCGAAATCTATGAAGCATGCATAAATGAAGAGACAACAAGTCTGCAAATGAGGGCACATCTTATGTGCATCGCAAGAGGTTGTAGAGACGGTTGTGATATAGAGTCTTGGTGTGACGAATCTATTTATGAGTGTCTTACTAAGGTGTGGTGAGTCGTGCGACTTTGTCAAATTTGTAAACCTGACCGATAATGCTCATATTGTAATTGTTTCACAATAACGAGACTTAGCTGGATGTTAGGCACATTTTGTGTCACCCACACTATTTATATGTATGTCTTTTGTTTGTTCCACAATTGTTTTCTTGGCTTCTTATGTTCATGAATGTATGTTTAATTATGACTAAGTGTTAAAGTTGTTAACAATTGTCTAAGTATACAAGAATTGCACTAGAGTAGGCGTGTGACTCGCTGGTAGCCTTGAATAGAGTATGGATATGCTCTAGGTGAAGAGGTGTAGTCTAAACGAAGTATACTTAGTGTTGCTAAGCAACCAAGTGAGAAACATCGCGAAGCCGCACGCCCTCAAGAGGTGTACGATCGTAAAGCACACTGTGAAGACATGACAAAACATTATTTGAAATTTAGTTAGACACTACAAATATATATAATGTTGATACGTATTTGTTTTCTTTGTAAAGATAAATTAGTTTTAACTTATTTTTTTAAATTATGTACTACAAACATATAATGTTGATGTATCTTTGTTTGCTTACCAGGATAAATTAACTTTAGCTAGTTTTTAATCGTGTACTACAAACTTTCAGCTGGTTTTTAATTGTGTACTACAAACATATAATGTTAATGTATTTTCGTGTACTTATAAAGATAAATTAATTTTAATTGGTTTTTAAGTTGTGTACTACCAACATATATATGTTGGTGTGTTTTTGTTTTCTTGCAAAGATAAAATAATTTAAGTGGTTGCAAACCAGCTAATGAATGACAACAAAAGTTCCCGAGGCAAAATACAGAACTAATAGATTGTTTCACATGGGTTTTCATGACCCTCTCAAGTGTGAATAGTCATGAAAAATCCAATGAACTATTCAAACATATGAATAGTTGCTTAGAAAAATAAAACGTAGAAGTCAACCTCTAAAATAATCAATTTAGATGAATAGGTACAAATGACGATGTTGATCTTTATTGTATTTTGATATTAATAAAATAATTTAATTATATATATATATATATATATATATATATATATATATATATATATATATATATATATATATATATATA
>JASDQU010014200.1:89138-123110 GCA_032191745.1 Picea mariana | reverse complement strand
ATATGGGGAAAAGGATTAACTATATTCAACCACAAATTATCCTTTTATTAATTATATTATAATATAATTATATTTAATTATATTATAATATGATTAATTCATATCAAAGGAGCACTTAGGATTCTCAATACCCATTAATACCTAAGCCTCCGGACTTCGACGAAGATTCCTCATTAGGCTTTTATGAACCCAAATCTCTTGAATGTCGGAGTTCCGGAGAGGGTCCCACCTCATATTGTGCCTTTATGAAAATATAAGAGAATTTATATTACCATGCAAAATAATAAATTATGTTTAACGTTTATTATAACATTTATGCAATTGTTTGAGTACAGGGGGTAGGTTCGGGCCTTCGACCCTTTTTTTCTCGTTCCTTCTATCATCCCTAAACATTGATCCGGATTTTATGAGCAGAATGAAATGACTATAGATTATTAACAGGTGATTAACACAAAATAACAGAGATACAATAAAACTGGTTTTCTATTCAATAAGGAAATAAGCTAAAACTGTAAAATGCAGCGGAAACAAGCTTGCTAGAATGGTGGCAGCTTATCTCTGAGAAGAGATGTGACGATTGCGCTCATTAGCAAGAAGATCATTACAATGAGGCTCTAAAGGACTTTTTACAATAAACAGGAATACCAAAAACCCTAGACATCCAAAAACCTAATCCTAGGAGATGAAGCACCAAAAGTCATGTGGGCCCCATTTGGGTAAGTTAGTACATCAACTTCCCAGGGTCGTAACTTTTGCATACAATCTTCGTTTTAGGCGTATGATAGCCCATTGGAAAGGTATCATCGAGGATATTTATTTAGGTGGCTCAATCATGCCTTCGGCTATCATTGAGAAGCTCGATCTAGAAAAACCTTCATTTAGGCCCTCAAAATGGCCCCGGAAGTTAAAATTGCTAAAAATAGTAAATTGCCAAAATTGTCAGAAAACTGCTTTGAGCCAGTTGGAAGAGGTGGGTAGCCACCAATATCCACATGGATCAATCCTCCCTCCTTAATAAGTAATGGTCTCCATTGCATTGAGTTCCCCCATCAGATGAGGAAATTTCTGTTGAATTTGGCCTCGGGTGAGCCACTTGCCTTAGTGCAGAAGCTGCCCTGCTTTGATGACTCGATAAAGTTGGATCCTTTGTTGTCGAGTGCCCTTGATCTATGTGTCCACAATCTGATTGTTGGATGCCTGTTGTATGCAGTTGGGGTTGAGCTCTATTGGTGTCAACTGCTCTGCTATGTTTGAGGTGTCCAATAATGGTGGGAAATAAGGGCGAAGGAGATCCACGTTGAACACTGGGTAAAGGCCAAGGAAAGGAGGAATGTTGAGCTCAAAATCATTATCCCCCATGACCTTGGTGATGGTGTATGGCCCATAACGGAGTGGGCGAATCTTTCGATGGGGTCCTGTAAGGCGTTCTTTCTGCAAGTGCAACCAAACTTTGTCGCCCACTTGAAACTTATGTGGCACCCGATGTTGATCATGGCGTTGCTTGTACTTGTCATTGGACTTCTATAGGATATCCTGAACCTGTTGGCAGATGTGTTGGATCTACTCAATGAACGGAGTGGCTTTGTCAGCTTTAGTTGGAGCAGGAGATGAGTCGGTCGAGGTGACCGCAAGGGGAAGTGCAACATCTATGGGACCCAATGGTTGGAATCCCAACCCCACCTGAAAGGGGATGTGGTCGATTGAGCATGCAGGGATCGGTTGTAGCTATGTTGGACATAGGGAAGGCTCTCATCCCATGTGCAAGGGTGCCTTGAATTATACATGCAAAGGATATGCACAATCATTTGATTGACGACCTCAGTTTGACCATCTATTTGGGGGTGGAAGGCTGTGGATTTGGTGAGCTTGGTGTCCAACAGTGACCAGAGGCTCGACCAGAATGTGCTGAGAAATCGATTGTCCCAATCTGAGACAATGGTTTGTGGGATTCCAAAATGTACCCAGACTCATTCAAAGAAGATCTTGGCAGTGGCCTCTGTTGTGATGTTCTTGCAGGAAGCCATAATTGCCATCTTAGAAAAGCGATCAACAACCAAAAAAACACAGTGATTTCCCCGCTTGGTGGACGGGAGGCCCGACATGTAGTCCATTGAGATGGATTCCCATGGTCTGTCAGGAGTAGGAAGAGGGGTGTGCATGCCCTGTTTCTTAGTGGTTGGTTTGGCAATATCATAGGCAGTGCAGGACTTGATATACTTGCTGACCTCCTGTCGAAGTTTCGGCCAGTAGAAATGTTTATGTAGCATCGCCACTGTATTTTCAATGCCGAAGTGTCCTGCCACCTGACTGTAGTGGGATTCCCAGATCCGCTTTGCTTGCTCGCTTGATGGAACACAGATATGGCCCAGACGACACAACAACCCATCCTGAAGATGGAAATTATTGACAACTGCGTTTGCACCCAACATTTGGTAGGTGGTGGTGAATTCTGGGTCTGTCTCATAGAGTTGGGGCCATCTAGAGGTCTCATGGCCACATGAGTCTAGCACCATGGTGAGTGTTGCGACTGGTGGTCTGCTGAGGCAATCAGCGACACGATTGGTGATTCTTGTTTTATACTTGATGTTGAGGTGGAATTGCTGCAAGTATGTGGACCACTTTTGATGGTGATCATTCTACAATTTTCCTTGCGTCTGCATGAACTGCAGTGGCTTATGATCAGTGTGGATGATTGTCTCCTTCCCAAGAATGTAATGTCTCCACTGGAGACAGGCTTGCACAATGGAGTACATTTCTTTATCGTAAGTAGTGTACTTACGAACAACATCTGATAGTGTCTCACTATGATAGGCCATGGGGTGGCCGTACTGAGTGAGAACGATGCCCATTGCATAGTCTGAAGCATCTATCTCAATCTCAAAGGGTTGTTGCAGGTCTGGTAATGAAAGTACTGGGGCTGAGAACAAGCACTGCTTCAAATTGTCGAACGCTTGTTGTTGGGACCGACCCCACGCAAATTTCTCCTTACCACCACCCCTGATTATTTGGCTAAGGGCCCATGCAATATGGGAGAATCCCAACATGAACCTGTGATAGAAATTTGCAAGGCCCAAGAAGCTCTGAAGCTCAGTGAGTGTGGTTGGGGCTAGCCAATCACGGATGACTTGGATCTTGGCTGGATCCACATGTACGCCATGCTGATCAATTATGTAGCCTAGGTAATGGACCCTGTCCATGCTGAAGGAGCATTTTTCCAAGTTGGCATATAGCTTGTGCTATCGCAGGGTGTGCAAAACCTGTTGAATATGTTGCAAATGTTTGACCCAAGTCTTGTTGTAAATGAGAATGTCATCCAGATACACCACTACAAAAGTATTGGTGAATGGTCGCAGGATATCGTCCATCATCCTCATGAAAGTGGATGGAGCATTTGTCAAACCAAAGGGCATGACCAACCATTCAAAAAGGCCTTCCTTTGAATTGAAGGCGGTTTTCCATACATCTATCTGTTCTATCGAGACTTGGTGGTAGCCAGACTTCATACCAATCTTACTAAAGTATTTTCCCCCCGTGAGTTGATCAAGGAGGTCGTCGATTCGGAGAATCGGGTACCGGTTTCTGACTGTGATTTTATTTAGAGCTTGATAATCAATGCAGAGTTGCCAGGTTCCATCTTTCTTTTGTACCAACATGATTGGGCTCCCACAAGGTGATGAATTGGGACGGATGTGCCCCTTGTGGAGTAGTTCTTAGATCTATTTCTTGATCTCCTCATTCTCTAACAGAGAGTGATGATAGACTGGTCCATTGGGCAGCTGTGCGTCGGGGGTCAGATCGATGGGGTGTTTGACTTGGCAGTGAAAAGGTACCCGGGTAGGTGAGGAGATGATATCTGAGTATTCTTCCATGACCTTATCTACTTGCTTCTGCTGTGTGGAGAGGTTGGCCGCAAAGACCCTAGATGTGGTTGTTATCTTTTGCTTATTCTGAGAGAGAATCACGAAGAAAACAAACTTCCCCGTCTGAGAGATGACCTTCCTGCATTGTTTAGTAGATATCAAGGAAATAGCACTAGGTGGGACTGCCTCGGGTATCCTGTACAATTTCCTGTTCAAAGTAATAATAACACTACGAGGCTTAGACTCATATACAACATGATGTTTCCATAAAGAAGGTTGGCCCAAAAGAACATCACAAACTTCGAGAGGAGCAACATCACACAATACCTCGTCTTTGAAGGGCTTGATGTCGTATGACAGTCGGCACTATTGGCTCACATGGAGATCGCTTCCTTGGCGGAGTCATCCAATGGTGTAGGGTTGTGGGTGTGGTGTTTTCAGAAGGGCCAACCGCTTGACTACCTCTTCTGAGATGAGGTTCTTCTGGCTACCGCTATCCATGATGAAGTGCAACAGGGTGCCTTTTACCCACATCTGTGAATGGAAGAGGCGTTCTCCTTCTTCTGGCTCGTCTGGTTCACCAGGCTGGAGCTTGGTGGTAGCAACCATGGCACTGGGTTTCGCATCAATGATTCGTCTTCCCCTTTCTAGTTTTGTCTCAGAGTTTGAACCCACATCTGATTCAGAGGCTTTCACTTCGGTCACCAATCACTACTTTGAGCGGCAGTCAGCAGTGTTATGCCAAGGGCTCTTATGGAAGTCGCACCACTTCCCGGTATATTTCTTTGTCTTTCTAGTGTCCTTCTTTGCTTGCGGCTTGGACTGGTTTTCCTGATACTTTCCATCTTTGCTCTATCCTTTGTTCTGTGGGTTGGGGCCGCCCTTTCCTGGCTTTTGTTGTGAGGGGTTCCCAGGCCCAAATTGTCGCATCTTTTGTTTGAACTTCTGCTCGATTTTGACGGCATATTGATAGGCCACGCCCAAGGATGATATGTCCAAAAATTCCATTTCGGTATGGATGTATCTATGCAGAGAGATGTGATACTTGAGCACTAGGTTCTGCTTTGAATCTTTGATACCCAGCTTGGTGTGCAAGGTATGAAATACATTCGTGAAATCTGGCACTGCTTGGTCTCTTTCTTGCCGCAGTGTGGTCCATTTGGTATGCAAGTCGTCATAACTTCTGACAGGGTAGTATTGTTCCTTAATAGAATCCCTGAAGGAATCCCAGGTGGTCGTGACTATAAATAGTGAGGGCTCCTCTATTTCCTTTTGCTCACAAAAAGTTTCCCACCAATCTTTGACGTGGGGAACAGATTTGAGGAGTGCAAAAGTAATATTTTCTCTATTCGAAAAGTTGTAGACAAAAAAATACCCTTCTAGTATATTCAACCACTTGTCTACAACATCTGTGTCTATATGACCTTCAAATATAGGAATACCAAAGTTTATTTGTAACTTGAAGGGGGTGGCACTTCCACTCGAAGAAGATGCATCGTCTGTTGGTAGTCGTCGAAGGATTTGCGCGAAACTATCCTCATCTCGTTCCTTTGTTGTGTGAGGGCTTCCTCAATCAACAGTTTGAAAGGACATCCCGTCTCATCATCTTTCTTATCTCCTTCCATGATAGGTCGCTTGGGTGTGCAAGAGCTTTTGTCCTCAAGAGAAACAAGCTCAAGACCCAACTCTTTGTACTCCGACCTTGTTGGGGACATGCATTAAGACGACAAGGAGCAGACCGCTCTGATACCATTGATCCGGATTTTATGAGAAGAACGAAATGAATACAAATTATTAATAGGTTCTTAACACAAAATAACAGAGATACAATAAAACTAGTTTTCTATTCAATAAGGAAATAAGTTGAAACTGTAAAATGCAGCAGAAACAAGCTTGCTGGAATGGTGGTGGCTTATCTCTGAGAAGAGATGTGACGGTTGCGCTCATTCGCAAGAAGATCATTACAATGAGGCTTTGAAGGAATTTTTACAATAAACAGGAATGCCAAAAACCCTAGACATCCAAAAACCTAACCCTAGGAGATGAAGCACCAAAAGTCATTTGGGCCCCATTTGGGTAAGTTAGTACATCAACTTCCCGGGGTCGTAACTTTTTCATACGATCTCCATTTTAGGGGTATGATAGCCCGTTGGAAAGGTATCATCGAGGAAATTCATTTTAGGGGATCAATCATTCCTTTGGCTATTATTGAGAATATCTATCCCGAAAAACCTTCATTTAGGCCCTCAAAATGGCCCTGGAAGTTAAAACCGCTAAAAATAGTAAATTGCCAAAATTGTCAGAAAACTGTTTTGATCCAGTTGGAAGAGGTGGGTGGCAACGATATCCACCTGGATCAAACATACAGAGTCCTGAAGCCCTAAAATACTGGAGCTCTGAAGTCACGAACTCCCAAAGGGTCCACACTTACACGTGACTTCACATTAAATAATAAATTTAAAAAGGAGGAAGGGTTGGTACTTTGTCACGTACAAATATCATAATAATTCAATTAAAATATATTACATTAAAACTTTTTGGAAATTGCATCTAGGATTATAAAATCCCAAATGTTATATTATTATTTAAGAGAGAGAGAGAGAGAGAGAGATCTCCGGTTCAATCTCCTTCGGCTCTCCAACACATCCTTTGTACTCAAATCTCCCAGAACCCCAGAGTCTCGAAGCTCTGAAGTGGCCCCACTTGTGCACATTTCGATATTATTTAATATTTAAAAAGAGTTGGCTTCATTCACGTGTAGCCATTTTAATGAACCTTAAAATAATATAATATATTATTTTATATTCCTCAAAAATTACGCCCAGGTTTTAAAATTCTCCAATATTATATTTAATAATTGAAAAGAGAGAATGTGTTCTCTAGGTTGATCTCCTTCAACTCTCCCACACATCTTTTATACTCAATTCTCCCGGAGCCCTGGAGTCCCGAAACTCCGAAGTGACTCCACTTACATACATTACCACACCATTTAATATTCAAAGGAGTTGGCTTCATTCACATGTGATCAATTTAATAAATCTTAGTATAATATAATGTTTATTGTATCTCTCGAAATTCTCACTCAAGTTTAAAAAATCTCTAATATTACATTTAATATTCAATACTATAACGAAGGAAAAGATATCTGGTTCCACCCCTTCCGCTCTTCCACACATTTCTTCATTTTCATATAACCCAGAGTCTCGGAGTTTTGGAGTTCCGGAGGGGACCCACTTGTATTAGCTTAGGATTTAAATACACTGAATTATTTTGGGGTTATAATTTAATAAATTGCAATAAAAGGGTTATTATATTCAATTATGTTAAATTGATCACAATTAAATGTCATATTATATAACTATTTATATTTCTTATCTATGTAACCTCGTCCATAGATGGATAGGGTTCGGGCCTTCAACAACTTGGGCTCGTGAGTTCCATCACTCCAAACATCCTGGAGCCCTAGAGCTCCGAACTCTCGGAGTTCTAAAGACTACGAGAAGGTTAAAGCATTTGGTTATCGTTGATTCCCTGGTGTGTTTGACATTAAAATAATAATAAATATATTCTCTTTGGTCTCAGGTATTTTTCGCTCCAGGGGCTTTAACCTCCATTTTCCTAATAATATTAATAATAATGATAATCATATGTATATAGACATATATACATATATTTCCATAGTCTCACTTAGTTTTGTTACCTGGAAGATTTAAATGAATTTAATTTCTCTTATAGGAAACAAGAAAAGGAGAAATATAAATTTCCAGTCTTTATAAAGGGATTTAATAAAAGTTTATGTTCCAAGGAAATTTCTCCATCCTAGAAATTAAAAAATAATTATAATCTATCCCTTCTCATGGGAAAATGAGTAGAGTTTTATTTCCTTATTACTGTGCTTTTCTATTCTTACTAAATTTAAGGAAATGGTCCTAATACAAAGATTTACCTCCACAGTAAATTCGGTGTATCTACCAGGTTTTACTGCCCACCAAAATTTAAGGGGATTCTTTCCAAATTTAGGAGATTTAACACAATTTAAACATAAATGTTTATTTATGCCCCAAATAGAATTTTGAGAACTTTTGTATTTTAATTCATTTATACCAATTTCATGTTTATGTCCTAATTATTTTTCCTCAATAATTATTTATAAGTACTTTTAATGTTTTCCCATATTTGGGATTATTTCCTAGAGTCCACATAGATCTGATATCCTCTAACTTTTCTGGCATAGGATTTGAGGACATACTAAAATGGAGCACTATTACGCAGAAAAATCACTCTCTCTTCTTTCAGAGGTGTTGTAGATATTTTTAATTGTTCAGTCATCAATTCCCAAGCATGCATTAAATTGTACAACACAGTAAACCACAACATCCACTCCCATAAATCTTATTTTAGCACACATATAGTCAAGAGATAAGAAATTAAATCAAAATAGCTCCAGCTAAGTCATTTTTATCAGAAATTAAACTTACACAGTTCTAGAATATAGTATAAAATTTTCTTTGATCTAAACATTACAGAGATCTAACCAAGTATACTTATCTAGAAACCATATAGTGATGCAAATGCTGAAAGGGGTTCCATTTTCCACCCAACCGTAGGCACAACAACTCCTGGAAGGATTTACCATTGGCCACCCCCTAGCTAGATCATGATGCTCTGAGAGAGACTCTTCCTTCAGCAACAACCAGGGACAAAGGCCACTCTCCCCCTCCCACAAGAACTTGGCAGATCAATTTTCTCTCCACCAAGCAAGGGGGTATGCAATGAGTACTTCCTTAGTCACTCATATTCTCTACAACCCCGTTTATCAGCTTGGATTGAAAATGTTACCTAAAAAATTCTTGTACCCATAAACAATTTCTTTCTCAATTCTCTTCATAACCAAAGAGTTGCACATGCTCTCCCTCTTCAAAAAATGGTCACCAGACTCATCTTCTTGCCTCCTCTCTTCTTCCCATGAATTTTCCCTCTTTTATTTCCTTCCTCAACAAGATTTTGTGGGTCCAAATCCCCATTTCGTGGTCAGGTCAAGATTTTTTTCAGATGGGTCCTCTGCCCATCTCCTCATTGACTCTTGAGGAGGACTTCCTAGCTACCAACTTGAATGATAATTTATTTTTCTGCGTCAGAGGAATATTTTGGGTCTGAATAGTTTAAATCCAGTAGAGTACCGGTCTAGTAGGGGTCATCTCAACCATTTTTGGTTCCCCTCACCATCTCTCTCATGCATCATGATCTACCTTGGCAAACTCCTTCAACAACTATGCAACACTTTCCATTTTATTTAGTAATAGAAATATATAGATTACCTTTTATAACAAAAAGTTTCATCAATTCCAACATCCACACATATTCAACCTGTCGATAGTCTTTTAGCAGTTTATAATTATATTTACAATCTGGGGGAAGCAATGTTATTACACAGTCCTTGTTCTCATCATTATCCCATAATGCCTGCACATAAAACAAATGGAACATTCAATTATCATGAGCAAAGAGGGAGCTCACAGGCTATATAGTATCTAGCTTATCCTCCACTTGCTTGTCCCAATGCCACCAAGATCATATTACGATATTTGGATCATGCAAAATTTAATGAGATTATGATGCACCTCTACCCTATGATTGAAAAAACATTCAAATCAATCTTAAGGTATGGGAAATTGATCATACTCCCCATTTTTAAATTGAGTTTTTAATCCAAGATTTGTATCTCTCTTGGCCCAATGGTTTGCTTATGATTTTGGATCTCGATAGATATGAAAGAAATAAATTTTGGAGAAGGACCTAGCTTTATGTTTTAGTTGAGTGATGATATGAAATAAATTACTTCCCAAGGTGTAGGATTTTTCGAGCATTTCTTTGATTAGCATCATCGAGTCTCCAAAAACTGTCAATTCTATTACATTGGCTTCCTTGGCTATGATGAGACCACACAACAAGGCATAGGCTTCTGCCTAGTTGTTGGTGGCTTGACCAAGTCCCCAGACATAGATTAATATCGTTGTTCCTCCGAGATAGTGAAGACTCCCCCCCACACCTGCCAACCCATGGACACCACCCATTGATGGTGATGTAGTCTTTGAGGGTTTCTCATGCATGGTTACATGGGAAAAAAGGAATAAAACGTACATTATATATAAATAATTTAGGAAAGTATCTTAAAAGGCACCCTTAATTTTCTAAATCATTATTATTCAAATTTAACTACATATTACACATAAGATAGATTTGAAATGGGTTGGCATAAAGGATGGAGATTTATGAGGAAAGCATACATTTTATTGAAGATTTGCTAAAGAAAAAAGACATTTTTGTCTCCTCGTTATCACATAGGGTTTACTCCAAGGAGGAGGTCTTATGGTCATCTCTAGACCTAAATGATTTATTCCAATTAGAGTACAAATTTTCTTTGGAAGGAACCTTAGGATAAGTGGATTGAAAATTTATTCAAATTGTATAGCTGGATCATGTCAAGAACTTTAGTATTCCATGTCAGATGAGGCTGAGATGGTGCTTTTCACAGAGACTCAAGGTTGAAAATGTGATATAGCAGGTATTGGATCCTCTGTCAATGAGGTGCTTGCATGAAGGGAGATCATTGTATTCATTAGGGAATTGAAGAACCTCCAATAATGTCTCATAGTATTAATCCACTAGAGTTTAGTTTTTTTGGGTTAAAAACCCTTCTCTCATGAAGGTACTATGATGCATGACAACCAATACATAAGGAGATATTTTGGGTTTCTTTAGTGAAAAAAGGAACATTTTGTAATTCTCAAAAGGGACCTCCATATTCAATATTTTTGTTAAATGGGACTATTTGTTTTGGTTAAGTTTAGTGGTCCTTTTTCTTTTAGCTCAACTGTTGGTGCTAAGTTTGTAGATGTTTTGATGATTATACAAGGAACTGAGCCCTGTAAGACTTTCGAGGTTGGTGAAAAATAATAGTTTTTAGAAATAAGAGACTTGGGAGGGATTTCTGATGAGGATGAGTTGAAATGTGAGGGACAAATTAAATTAAATAAATCTTGTGGAGGCTAGCTAGAAGGAATAAAAGGTTGATTTGGGTGAAGTTTCAAGAGGGATGAATATAAAAAATGTATACAAAGATAGAAAAACTCCGGTAAAGTTGGTTTTAGGTGATGATGTCATGAGTGGCTCCTTTCGTACTAAATGGTTTTGTTGGGTTATGTTCCAAACCATTTTTTTCATATTCAGGGGATGGATGGACTTTTCCTTTTGATCAATCAAATATGCATATTGAATCTTGTGAGTGCATTCAAAATGGAAAAAAAATCCATTGACTATGAAAATATGGATGCCTTCCTTCGACTTCTGGATAGAAAGGATGTATTTCACCTAGATCTGGGTAAAGTTGTTGAGGCTCCCTATTGAATGTATAAGGATTCTAGTAAAGTAATAGGGAATGATTTGGGGAAATTTATTGAGGATGCTACAAAGTTTCAAGTCACAAGGACATATTCCTTAGCGAGGATTCTGGTAGATATGAACCTAAGGGATGGTTTGGAAGATGAAATCACCCTCTGGAGGGGTTCTTAATCCAAAGTGAAATCTCTGGTCTATTATGGTTTACCCATTCAATGTACAAGATGTCATTGATATGATCATGTAGTAGTAGATTGTGAATTACCCTCCTAGAATAAAAGGTGGGGAAAAAAGGATCACAGAAACGATGAGGTATAGAAAAGGGTTCTAATAAGTTTAGAACCAAAGGATGCACGAGTAGTTGAGGTAGATCTAGCACTGGAAGATGACTCATGTATAAAAAAGGGGAGTCTCCAATGAAGGATCATAACCCAATTATTTTGGAGGAGCATATCAAGGTTTTGATGGCATTGGTTCAACAACCTTCACACCCAACAACTCAGGATAGAATGATAAGCCTTGGATCACATCTATAGATCCCTATGGCACAAGGAGGTAAGTCTATATCTAACTTGATTCCATTGAAATTGGTCTCTTCAAAATTTTTGTGGATTTCATTAGGCTTATATGTAAATGTCCTTGGTGGGATAGCTAGGAAGGAATTTGTGTATCCCTTGGGGTCCAATTCAATGAGATTCCTTCATAAATACTTGGGGTATTTAAAGGCTAATGTGAAGTTATATAACAAGGGAACACTAGTGGGAAGTTATTTCCTTCCCTTATCAAGGCTTGTGACTAGGAATAAGCCCATAAAGATTGCCAGGTTACTATTTCTCAGTACAATCTAAGGTGAAGGAAACGTCAAACACCTATTGAAGGAGGGGAAGTTGATGGATTTATTGCATTAAATATAGGGAATTTGATCCAAGTGGACATTGGTGGCCACCCACCTACTCCACTAGCTCAAGTTACAGTGTTCCATCTTGGCAATTTTTCTACAGTTTTTTGGGTCCCAAACTTCCAAGGTCATTTTGAGGCCCTAAACGACATTTTTTTGGCTCAGAAGTGCCTAAAGTATAATAATACGAAGATGTTAGACCAAAAAGAATGTGTTTTCCTTGGCTATACATTTCTGACGAGGTATCAAGCGTCCTAAATGAAGTTCGTATGAAAAATGTGCGCGCTCGAGAAGTTGACGTATCAACTACCCTCATCGGGGCCCACAAAACTTTTGACGTTTCATATCTCAAGGTTAGGGTTTTCTCATTTATGATTTATTTTAAAAATTCCTTTGGATCCTCATTGTAATCAACTTCTTACGAATGATCATATCCCACACATCTCTCCTCAGAGATAAGCTACAACCATTCTAGCTAGCTCGTGTGCTTTTGCATTTTACAATCTTTTGTATTTCGGACAGTCATTAATAGAATATGAGATTTACTGTATTATTGTGTTTCTTGCCATATATCTGTGTATTTCCTTGTTATATCTATGTTATATTTCTACCTTCATATCATTCTCAAAATAATCCAGATCAATGGTATCAGAGAAATCTTCTCTTTGTCGTTCTTAGTGCATGTCCCTCATGAGGTCAGGGTATACAGAGTTGGGTATTGAGCTTGTTCCTCTTGAGGGAAACTTCTCTCACTCGCCCAAGAAACCTCCCATGGTGGAAGAAAAGAGGGACGATGGGGAAATATATCCTTTCAAACTATTGCTCGAGGAATCCCTCACACGATAGAGGAACGAGATGATGTATAATTTCGCCCAGATCCTTTAATGGTTGTCGACAACAACATAGGAACCTTCAACCATCAATCACTTTGGAGGTGTGATTCATTTCAAGGTACAAGTTAACTTTTATATTCCTTTATTTGAAGGCCAAATAGATGCCGACACTTTGGACAAATGGTTAAGTATGATAGAGGGTTATTTCTCTTTCCACAATGTTTCCAACAATGAAAAAATCACCTTCGCACTCCTTAAGGCCCTTCCCTATGTCATAGATTGGTGGGAATTACTGTGAACAACATGTCGAGGATGAGCCTACAATTTTAGGGCCAGGAACCACTTGGGAGGATTTTTTCGATGCCCTCAAGGAACAATATTACCCTATTGAAAGTTATGATGACAAGTACACGAGATGGACCACACAATGCCAAGAGAGGGGCCAAACAGTGCTGGAGTTCAAAAATACCTTCCATACCTTGCGCATCAAGCTGGGTATCAAAGACTCTGAGAAAAATTCGGTCCTAAAATATCGTGGGGCTCTACATAGGTACATCCAAACTGAAACGGAGTTTCTGGACATCTTGTAATTGGGAGCCTCTTATCGATATGTTGTCAAAATTGAGCAAAAATTTAAGTAGTGGAACAAGCGGGAGTTCAGATCTGCAAATATGCAACAACCAAAGTATGGTAAGAGTGGCCCTAACTCCCAGGCCAAAGGAGAGAGCAAGGATTTCCAACCCCAGGATAACCAACCCAAGACACCAACAAAGAAGGGTAATGGGAAGTCGAAGAAGGACACTGGAAAGTGGTGTGAGTTCCATAAAATCCCTTGGCATAATATTGATGAATGTATCTTCAAAAAGTTTTTATTGGTTGAGATCAAAGCCCCAGGGTCATATGTTGACTCATACTCTGATTTAGAACTAGAAAAGGGAAGAAAAATCATTGATGCAGAACCCAATGTCACCATCACTACCACGAAATTCCATCTAAAGGAACTAGAGGAGCCCAAAGAAGGGGAGCGCCTCTTCCACTCACAGATGTGGGTGAAGGGAAACCCACTCCATTTCATTGTTGACAACAATAGATAGAAGAAACTGATATCAAAATATGTTTTCAAGAGTTTGAACCTGACAATGATGCTTCATCCTCAACCATACACTATCGGTTGGCTCAACTAGGGATGGGACATCCACATCAACCAACAATGTTTCCTACACTACGACATTAAACCCTTCAAAGAAAAGGTATTTTGTGATTTTTCCCCCTTCTATCTTTGTGATGTTTTGCAAGGACAACCATATATGTTGAAGTGTCATGTTGTTTATGAATCTAGGACCCGTAGTGTCATTATTACTTTGGGATATCAACTCTACAGGGTACCAAAGGTAGTCCCAAATAATGTGGTCTCTTTGATATCCGCAAAGAAGTGAAAAAAGATGGTCTCTCAAACTAGGATATTTTTCCTCTGTATGGTTCAATTGGAAGGTGAATGAAGGTCACTGCAACCGCCAAAACCTCTGCATGGGATCTCTCTGCACAACAACAACATGTGGATTGAATAGTAGAGGAGTACAAAGACATATTCACCTCGCCCACTGGGGTGCATGTGCACTGATAGTTAAAGCACTCAATTGATTTGAAACATGATGTTCCTCTACCTAATGACCCTATATACATGAATTATGTTATGTAGAATGAAGAAATCAAATGCTATATCCAAGAGCTAATTTTGAAGGTCCACGTCAGACCAAGCTCCTTACCTTGCGGGAGCCCAATTATTCTGGTACAAAAGAAGGAAGGGACATGGCGACTTTGTATTGATTACAGAGCCATGAAAAAGATCACAGTTAAGAATGGGTACCCAATTCCCTAGATTGTTGATCTTCTTGATTAGCTCAAGGGAGCCAAGTTTTTCAACAAGATTGATTTGAAGTCAGTATACCACTAGGTGTCGATTGGGCAAACTGATGTGTGGAAGACAAACTTCAAGTCTAAGGAAGGTCTCTTTGAGTGGTTGGTCATTCCTTTCGGCTTGATTAATTCCATGGCCACATTCATGTGGATGATGGATGATATGTTACGATCATTCACAAAATCCTTTGTGGTTGTATATTTGAATGACATCCTCATCTTCAACAAAACTTGGGAGGAACATTTGGAGCATATTCAATAGGTCTTGGGCACCCTGTGACAACACAAGTTATATGCAAATTTGGAGAAGTGTTCATTCGACATGAAAATAATCCAATATTTGGGATACATTATGGATGAGTAGGGTGTACATGTGGATCCATCCAAGATCCAAGTCATCCGTGATTGGTCGGCCCCAAAGACAATGAGCGAGCTCTGCAACTTCTTGTGCCTCACCAAATTATACCAACATTTTTTGTTGGGGTTCTCTCATATTGCTTGGGCCCTAAGCCAGGTGACCAAGGGTGGTGTGAAGGCCAAGTTTGTGTGGTCTGTGCCCTAATAGAAAGAGTTCAAAGATTTTAAATTATGCCTCTGCTCAGCACTAGTCCTCATTCTACTAGACATGCAACAACTTGATGCAGACCCCCCTTCTATCCTAAGGGTTGTGCGATCTCCCGGTCTAGGATCAATCAAGGAATTGATTATGACTGACTCTTTGGCCCCTAAAGAACCTCAATTCCACTTAACATGCCCTCTTTCCTTTAAAGCTCAAGTTGTATGGAACCCGAGGCCTTCTCCTTAACACCTTTAAGCTTCAACGTATTTAGGTGCTAGCTCTCCTTCTTAAGACCCTCCCTTTATGTGGCCAAGGCTGTGACCAGTCGCCTAATCGAAAGGTGCGTCGTGACTTTGCGTATCGGGTCTTTACATGCGAGTCACTCTGACTCTCCCGACTCCTGAAATCCTGACAGGATCCTAGTGCATGCTAGCCCCTCTATTCCCCTTCACCGATGTGACCCTTCTCTATGACCATGGGCCAATATTTCGAGCACTTCGCGATTTCGCATTTCCCGAGTTCTCATAACTCTTACCTCTGATTTCCCGAGTCATGAAATCCCTCTACGTCTTAGCTCCCTCCTTCGATCAATGTCTGTGATCAAATCGTGATTTCGTGTTTCACGAGTTCTTGTAACTCTGCCTTTGACTTATTTAAGTCATGATTCAACGAAATGTTGATCTCTCACCACATGTCCTCCTTGATGATGGACGATCTCGATGATTTTGGAACAATCAACAACTGTGATCTTTTTGCGAGTTCCCACTTCGTGAATCCTCACATCTCTGCTCTTTGACCTTTCCACTCTGCGATTCAATGAAATACTGATATCTTGCCACATGTCCTCCTTGACAACGGACAGATCCGATGATTTCGGAGTTTTGTAAGTCTGATTCTCCTCTACACTTTCAAATCTTTAAGGTTAGTGCACTTTACCTTGATCAGATGGCTACGATGCTTTTGTGCACAGATCGGACGGCTAAGATCCTTTCTCTAGATCTCAGATCGAATGACTGAGATATTTTCTTTGCGCTTAGATCAGATGACTGATATCTTTTCCTTTGCGCTCACTCCTCGTTGTCTAGACGTTGATCGGACGATCCAGATCTTTTCCCTTGAGCTTACGCTTTCTTCTAACTTAAAATATTTTTCGAAAGATTTAAAGGCTTCAACCTTTATCCTTCCTGCGAGTCTACTTCTTGGATCTCATTCGCACTTCTTGGAAAGTGCTACCCCTGCTGAGCTTGATTTCCTCAAAGATTTCGATCTCCCAAGCACTTCTTTCTTTTTTGGGAAATTCGTCAAACTCACATCCAAAGATTCTTGAAAAGAATTATTTCTCGCCCTCCTGGCCTTCCTCTGCTCTCATACTTCGACTTCTTTACAGATTCGCTTTGACTCTTCGTCGAATTCCAGACCTATGCACTCTTTGCAACAAATCTTTACATGGATTTGAGTTCTTGCGATGACTGTGCACTTCTTGCAGCAGTCACTTTGCACTCCTTGCAAAGGAAATCTTACGCTATTTCTCCTGAGCTTTACGAGTCGAAATAGACCATGTCAATGAACTCCTTGCGGATTGTGTGCACACCATGCACCGACTCATGAAGAAAAGTGATTTTTAAATTTATACAAGCATTTCAGAGCTAATTGTACTCGTAGCAAGATTCATTCATTCTTGAAAATATTAACGAAAACAATAGAGAAATTGTAAACAATATTCACACCATACATTGGATCAATTTTCCTCTGTTATCTTCATTCAAAACCAAGAAAATGGTTACAGCTAAAATCAAAGAAAAAACTATTGTTCACAACTTCCTACTTGCTCATAATTCTTGTAACCCCTCTTTTGGGTGTACAAAATCTCTCTTTATACAAAAGAAATAAACTAATTGTTATCTAATCGCGGTTACATTGAGACTAGGGTTAAGCTCCCAAGTCACACATGCTCATTTTGTCTCCATGCATGTGATCTTTCCTCTTTTGTTTTCTATTGCTTCAAAATATTTGCAATACTGGCTAGCGTCTTAGTCTTCATATCGGCTCTCAGACGCTAATTTGTCCTGCCACGTGTTCTTGTTGACGATGCTCTTGCTTCATACTCCCCCTGGACAAAAATTTATGGATTCTTGTCCATGAGCTCCTGTACCGACTTTCCATGCTTCTGGATATTAGCTTCACTTTCCCAACTGACATCTTCTATTGGGTGTCCCTTCCACTTGACCAGATATTCAAAATAGGTCTTCCTCTTGGTATTCTTACTAATCCTTTAATCAACGATCTTTTCCATCTGTGTTTTTTCTGCTATATGCATTTGTTTCTACCATTGAATCTTCCATTGATCTGTTGATCCCTCTGTGTCATACTTCCTATAAGGATACAAGCCTAAGACGTTGAATATGGGCGATGTGCCCACATCATCTGGCAGCTCAATCTCATAGGAATTTGCATCAAACTTCCTCAAGATATTACATGGTCCTATCTTCTTCATCTTTAGCTTGTTATATGTCCTCCTAGGGAACCTTTCCTTCCTGAGATGTGATAGAACCTGATCTCCAATTTCAAATTTCAGTTCTCTGCGATGTTGATCAAATCTACGTTTGTACTCTTGGCTAGAATTCTGCAACTGCCCCCTAATCTGGCTATGGAACTTCTACATTTCTACAACAAAATCTTCTGCTCCAGTGACTTTGATCTCACTATGTTCCAAGTCTCTCAACTCAAATACTCCCCTAGGTTGCATTCCATACAATATTTGGAACGGGCTCTTCCCAGTGCTCCTATTTAGTGAGTCGTTGTATGCAAATTCTTCTTGTGGTAGAATCTGATCCCATTGATTATGGCGCTAAGTGACCAGACTCCTCAATAATTTTCCCAAACTTCTATTTACCACCTCAGTCTACCCATCTGTTTGAGGGTGATAAGCTGAGCTGAAGCACAAATTTTTCCCCAACTTCTTCCACAATGTTCTCCAAAAATTACGAACAATTTTTGTGTCTCTGTCCGAGACAATGCTTCTGGGTAGGTTGTGAAGTCTCATAACTTCCTTGAAAAACAAGTTTGCAACATGTGTTGCATCACTGGTCTTCTGACATGGGATAAAGTGTGCCATCTTTGAAAATCTATCCACCACCACAAATATGGAATCGCATCCTCTTTGTGTTCTTGGCAGTCCCAATACAAAATCCATGCTTATTGCATCCCAAGGCCTCTCTGGTATGGGCAATGGTTGATACAATCCAATGTTCTGTCTTTTACCTTTTGCATGTTGGCAGATTCTGCATCTGTTCATGAATTTTATTACATATTTTCTTATACATGGCCAATAGTATGAACTTCTCAACTGTGCAAATGTCTTATCATGGCCGAAATTTCCAACCAATCCTCCACTATGTTTTCCCTTCAAAAGGTTATCCCTCATTGAGCATTTTGGTATGCACAATTGATTTCCCTTGAACAACAATTCCTCTTGAATCATATACTATGTCCACTGGCTCTTATCTCTCTGCACAGGATTTGCGCATGCTTCGTATGCTTCCTTGAAGTCTGGATCATCACTGTACATTTCCTCAAGTTGTTCAAACCCTAAGGTCTTTACCTGAAATTCCTGCAGAGTCAAACATCTCCTTCTTAATGCATCAACAACTTTGTTAGCATTCCCAACAATATGTTTTATGACAAAAGTAAAATTTTGCATATACTCTGATTCAATTTTTCCTATCTGGTTATGAATTGTAAATCTTGGTTATCGCTATACAAGAAAAATTTTTGTGGGACAAGGTAATGTCTCCATTTCTTCATGGCTTGGATTACGGCATAAAACTCTTTGTCATAGGTGGATTATTTTCTCTTAGTCTCATTCAGATTCTCGCTGAAGTAAGCAACAGGTCTATTGTCCTGGCTCAAAACTCCTCCAATTGCAACTGCACTTGCATCACACCTTACCTTAAACGTCTTCTCAAAATTTGGCAAGACCAGAATTGGTCGCTCTGTTACTTTCTCCTTCAGTGATTTGAAGCTCTTCTCGGCCCCCTCTATCCATTTAAAAGACTTGTGCCTCTTCTTCATTGTATCCATCATTGGTGCACAAATTCCACTGAAATATCTAATGAACTTCCTATAGAAACTCACTAATCCATGGAATCTTCTTACCTCAAACATGCTCCTTGGTGATGGCCATTCTTTGATTGCTTTCACCTTCTCTAGATCCATCTTCAGTTCATTTGAAGAGATCAAAAAACCTAAGTAAATGAGTTATGTCTTTACAAAAGAGGACTTCTTTAGGTTTATCAACAACTTCTCCTGTTGTAGTCTCCTCATCACCAATGTTAGGTGCCTTAAATTCTTCTCTTTAGTCTTGCTAAAGATCAATATATCATCTAGATACACCACCATGAACTTGCCAATAAAATCTTTTAGTATTTCATTCATCAACCTCATAAAATTACTCGGGGCATTGGTTAAGCCAAATGGCATAACAAGCCACTCATACAAACCTTCATTTGTCTTAAAGGTTGTCTTCCACTCTCACCTTCTCTCATTCTGATCTGGTGATATCCACTTTTCAAATCGATCTTAGAAAAGAAACTTGACCCACTTAAACAGTCCATCAAATCATCTATTCTTGGCAAAGGGAATCTATACCTGATAGTGATCTTGTTTATGGCTCTCGAGACTGTACACATTCTCCATCCTCCATATTTCTTTGGACTCAACACAGTTGGCATTGCACATGGACTCAAGCTCTCTCTAACCAAACCCTTGTCTAACAACTCCTAGACCTGGTTCTTTACCTCCTCATTTTCTCGAGGTGTCATTATGTATGTCTCTTTGTTTGGCAGACTTTCTCCTGGTATCAAATCAATATGATGGATGATACTTCTGATGGGTGGTAATGAGTTAGGCAGCTCATCCACCACTATGTCACAAAAATTTTCCAACAATTCCTTAACTTCTTCAAGAAAATCATCCATCGAAGTACTAGTAAGGATGACTCTAGGTTTCCTCACCACAACAAACTGCATCTCCTGTTATTTCTTAACTTCTTTCAGGAGTTCCTTCCCACTCATGAGAAGTATGCTTGTGTTGGCTTCCCCTTTCACTTTTTCTCCTCTATTGGCAGCAACATGTGTGTCCTACCATTCTTCTCCAAGGTGTGTGTATTCTTCCTCCCATCATGAATGACATTCTTGTCAAACTGCCATGGTCTTCCCAACAAAATATGGCATACATCCATGGGAATTACATCACACAGAATTTCATCTCTATATCCTCCTATCTTAAATTCAACCAAGCATTGTTTACTAACCATTACCTGGTGTCCTTTCTGCAACCATGAGACTTTATATGGATCTGGGTGTGCAATTGTCTCCAGCTCCAATTTCTCCACCATCTTCATGGATACTAAGTTATCAGTGCTCCCACTATCAATTATCACCTTGCATACTCTGTCTTTAGTCTTGCAAGCTGTCTTGAATAGGCTGTTCCTCTGTACTGGATTTTTAACTTCTGCCTTTGGTTTTAAGAGAACCTTTCTCATCATTAGGAATGTTCCATCCTCTGCTCCCTCTGCTTCAACATTCCCTCTTTGTCCTTCTGAAATGTGAGCTTCTCCTCCTTTATTTTTCTCGGGGAATTCCCAAGACATGTTCCATGTCTTTCCATGGGCATAACATCTTATTCCTCTTCTGCCTCTTCCTCTAGAAGATTTTCTTCTACCGCCATGTCTTCCTCGGGAACTTCTTCCTCTTTCTGAGTGAATGTGTGGAGTTTCAACCTCCTCTTTGGAATTATGCACCTTGCCATGGGAAAATCCCTTGCCTTTGTTCGGGGCTGAGATTTTACCTCTACCTTGCTGGCTTTGTTTTCTTTCCAACTTCTCTTCTACCTTCAGTGCAAACTGATAAGCATCCTCCACTGTCCTTATCGACATCATGCTGAGCTCATCCTGGATTTCGTACCTCAGGCCATTCATATACCTAGCAAATTTTTCTTCATCCCGCTCTCTTTGTCCAACTTTGATGTTTAGATTGTAGAACTCCTCTGTGTATTCTTTGACTGTCATACCCTTCTATCTCAGGTTCTGCAGCTTCCTGAATAGATTGATCTGATAATATTTGGGCATGAAATTAGCCTTCATCTTGGCTACTATTCTGTCCCAATTATTTATCTTATTTTTGCTTCTACTTCACCTCTCAGACTGCAGTTCATCTCACCACAGTGTTGCGTGTCCTTTAAGCCTGGTGACAACATGTCTCACCCTTTTCTCTTCATCGACATCTTCATAATCAAAATATTTTTCCATGGACCTTATCCAATCAAACAGTTCTTCAGCATCCAAATTTCCTTCTTACATCGAGACCTCTATCTTGGCTCTAGCTCCCAATCTAACAACTGCTCTTAGCAAGCGTTCTTCAACAACATGTTCCCCTGCAGCTTCTTTAGCTTATACATCTTCATTCACTGCATCGCTGACATCTCTGGCATCATTTTCTCTTCTCTGCACTACTTCCATCTCTTTCAGCCTTGCATGAAGTTCTCGCATCTCTCTTTCTACAACACGATTGGATAAAGGTGGCTCCCCTCGTCTCCTCGGTGGAATTGTGTTGACTGTCTCTCACACATAGAGTACAATGTCGAGTTATTTTGTCTCCTTTATCTTCTTTATCTCCTTCGCCTGAAATCTACAGACGAAAATCAGCTCTGATACCACTTGATGCAGACCCCCCTTCTATCCTAAGGGTCACGCGACCTCCTGGTCTAGGATTGATCAAGGAACTGAGTCTGACTGACTCTTTGGCCCCTCAAGAACCTCAATTCCACTTAACAGGCCCTCTTTCCTTTAAAGCGCAGGTTGTAGGGAACCCACGGCCTTCTCCTTAATTCCTTTAAGCTTTAACGTATTTAGGCGCTAGCTCTCTTGGTTAAGCCCCTCCCTTTATGTGGCCAAGGCTATGACTAGTCGCCTAATCGAAAGGCGTGTCACGACTTCGCGTATCGGGTCCTTACATGTGAGTCACTCTAACTCTCCCGACTCCCGAAATCCCGACAAGAGCCTAGCGCATGCTATCCCCTCTATTCCCCTTCACTGATGTGACCCTTCGCTGTGACCGTGGGCCAATCTTTTGAGCACTTCGTGATTTCTCCTTTCGCAAGTTCACACTTTGTGAATCGTTTCCCTGGACAATCAATGGTCCAGATCTCTCCTCGATCTGACAGCTCAGATCAAATCGCGATTTCACGTTTCACGTGTTCTCATAACTCTTACCTCTGATTTCCCAAGTCATGAACTCCTGAAAAGACCAGATCTACGGTTCAACTCCCTCCTTCGATCAATAACTATGATCAAATTGTGATTTTTCATTTCTTGAGTTCTTGTAACTCTGCCTTTGACTTCTTTAAAGCACGAGTCAGTGAAATGTTGATCTCTCACCACGTGTCCTCCTTGATGATGGATGGTCTCGATGATTTCAGAACGATCAACAACTGTGATCTTTTCGCGAGTTCGCACTTCGCGAATCCTCACGAATCTGCTCTTTGACCTTTCCACTCTATGAGTCAGTGAAATACTGATCTCTCACCACATGTCCTCCTTGAAAACAAACGACTCTGATGATTTTGGAGTTTCGTAAGTCTGATTCTCCTGTACACTTTCAAAGATTTAAGGTTAGTGCACTTTACCTTGATCGGATGGCTACGATCCTTTTGCATGCATATCGAATGGATAAGATCTTTTCTCTGGCTCTCAGATCGAACGACCGAGATCTTTGATTTGCACTTAGATCGGACGACTAATATCTTTTCCTTTGCGCTCACTGCTCATTTTCTGGGCGTTGATCAGACGATCCAAATCTTTTCCCTTGAGCTTACGCTTTCTTCTAACTTAGAATATTTTCTGAAAGATTTAAAGGATTTGAACTTTATCCTTCCCGCGAGTCCGCTTCTTGGATCTCATTCACACTTCTTGGAAAGTGCTACCCCTCCTAAGCTTGATCTCCTCAAATATTTCAATCTCCCAAGCACTTCTTGCTTTTCCGGGAAATTCGTCAAACTCAGATCCAAATATTCTTGAAAATAATTCTTTCTCGCCCTCCTGGCGTTCCTCTGTTCTCATCCTTCGACTTCTTTATGGAGTCACTTCGAATCTTCATCGAATTCTAGACCTGTGCACTCTTTGCAACAAATATTTACACAAATTTGAGTTCTTTCAACGACTGTGCACTTCTTGCAGCAATCACTTTTCACTCCTTGCAAAGGAAATCTTATGTTATTTCTCCTGAGCTTTACGAGTTGAAATAGACCCTGTCAATGCACTCCTTGTGGACTGTGTGCACACCTTGCACCGACTCACGAAGAAAAGAGATTTTAAAATTTATACAAGCATTTCAGAGCTACATGCACTCGTAGCAAGATTCATTCATTCTTGAAAAGATTAACGACAACAACAAGGAAATTGTAAACAATATTCACACCATACATTGGATCAATTTTCCTTTGTTATCTTCATTCAAAATCAAGAAAAATGTTACATCTAAAATCAAAGCAACAACTACTGTTCACAAATTCCTACTTGCTCATAATTCTCGTAACCCTTCTTTTGGGTGTACAAAATCTCTCTTTATACAAAAGAAACAAACTAACTGCTATCTAATCACGGTTACATTGAGACTAGGGTTAAGCTCCCAAGTCACGTGTGCTCATTTTATCTCCATGCGTGTGATCTTTCCTCTTTTGTTTTCTATCACTTCAAAATATTTGCAGTACTGGCTAGCGTTTGACACTCCGGATTGGCTCTCAGGCACTGAGTTGACCTGCCACATGTACTTGCTGACAATGCTCTTGCATCACAACCATTTGAGATTGAGATAGATGCTTTAGATTTTTCTATCGGTGCATCCCTCACTCAACATGGCTATCTAATAGCCTATCACAATGAAACTCTATCTGATGTTGTTCAAATATGCCCCACCTATGACAAAAAGATATAATCCATTGTGCAGGCATGTTGACAATGGAAGCAATAAATTTTTGGGAAGGAAAATATCATCCACACTGATCACAAGCCTCTGCAATTCATGCAGACACAAGGAAAGTTATAGAATGGTCGTTATCATAAGTGGTCCATGTGCCTGCAACAATTCCACTTGAATATCAAGTACAAGAAGGGTATCACCAACCATGTAGCATATTTCCTCATTCAACCCCTGATGGAAATGCTAACCACAATTCTTAACTCTCATGGACACAAGAGATCTTGATGGAAACAATTATACAATAATGAATCTGAATTTTCTATTGCCTATCATAAATTGAGCGTAGAAAAAAAAATTCCATACTTTCATCTCTAGGAAGGATTTTTATTCCATCTAAGCCACCTCTATGTTCCTTCAAGAAAGCGTGCAAAGATAATATGGGAAGCTCATTATAGCCAGGTAGTGGGACATTTTGGTGTATAAAAGATAGTGACAGTACTACAAAAGCATTTTTATTGGATGAAGCTTCAACAAGATGTTCGCAAGTACACCAAATCTTGCACTGCCTATGCCATTTCCAAGCCCTCCATTAAGAAACATAGGCTATACACCCCTATGCCTACTCCAGATAGGCCTTGGGAGTCCATCTCCCTAGATTAATTGTTCAATATGCCTTCAACCAAGAATGGGAATGACTATGTCTTTGTGGTCGTTGATCGATTCTCTAGGATGAAATTTTTGGCACCTTGCAAGAAGAGCATCACAGCTGAGACGACCACCAAGCTCTTCTTTACACATGTTTGGGTTCATTTTGGGCTCCCAAAAACTATTATTTACGATCGAGACAATAGGTTCTTGAGCATTTTTTGGTCTAGCCTATGGTCAATGATGGACACCAAGATGACCAAATCAACTGCCTTCCACCCACAGACTGATGGGAAAACAAAGTAGTCAACATGATGATTTTCCATATCCTGAGGATGTACAATTCCAAACATCCACACACATGGGATGAAATCCTTCCTTATGTTCAACATAGCTAAAATAGAGCCCTCCATAACTCTATTGGCCACAACCCTTTTCAACTGTGATTGGGGTTCCAACCATTGGCCCCCACTAATGTAGCTCTACCCATTATAGCCACACAGGAAGAGTCCTCCCATGCTCAGACTGAGGCTAATCGAGCGGCCAAATTTGTTGAGCGCATCCAGCACATCCAACAACAAGTTCATGATATTGTGTAGAAAGTCAATGCCAAGTACAAGCAACATCACGATCAACATCAAGTACCACACAAATTTCAGGTGGGACATAAGGTATGGTTTCATTTGTAGAAAGAGCGCCTCATAGGACCCTATTGGAAGCTATGCCCACTTTGATACAGGCCTTACACCATCACCAAGGTTGTGGGTGAGAACTCTTTTGAATTGAGTATTCCTTCTTTCCTTGGCTTGCACCTGGTATTTAATGTGGAACTACTTCGACCATATTTCCCACCTCTCCTAGACACTTCGGACGCGACCGAGCAGTTGGACCCTACAAAACTCAATCTTGACTGCATCTAACATGATATAATTTATCATATCATGGACACCAAGACAAAGGACACTCGACAACAGACCATCCAACTCTATCGTGTCGTCAAAGCATGTAGTTTCTTGATCATGTCAAGTGGCTCACCAAGAGTCAGATTCAGTAGAAGTTTACCCATCTGATGGAGGAACTTGACGCAATGGAGACCGTTGATTCCTAAGGGGGAGTAATTTTCTATCTAGACATTGGTGGCCACCCACCTATTCCACTAGCTCAAATTACAGTTTTCCATCTTGGCAGTTTTCTACAGTTTTTCGGGTCCCAAACTTCCGAGGCTGTTTTGAGGCCCTAAACGATTTTTTTTTGCTTGACAACATCTAACATGTGTTGACGATTGAAAACGTCAACGTAATCTCACCCGCAAAGAGTTTCTAAGACTGTTATTATATAAGACTAAATAATGCTAGTAGGTGGGACCCTCTAGGACTTTTGAAGATCAGGTATGTTCATTTTATGATGATGAGCTACAAAGGTTTACATGGTTGATGAAAATATGGTTGTCATTAGTTAAGCTTTTGGATGTTGTTCTTTCATGATACTACAACCTGATATTCATTATGTTATTTTTTCTTCTCGCACCTGCGCAACAAATGTTAGTGAAAATTGCAAAAGACATTTTGAGAAAAACAAAATACTATATCTAGTACAAAGGAGACCTAGTTCTGCGATACTATATGAATGAAAATGCTTGTTGATAGTGGTTAACTCCTAACTAACAAGAAAATGGCTATGAAATATTGTTAAGTTACATTTTATATACATATGGTGGAAATTTTAGTGGCGCATTTTGGCGATAATACAATGGTTATGCATTGGTTGATGCAATCAGTAGCTGATATGCATGTGTTACGAACCTTGGTAGCCCATGGAAGTAGTGGCTTGCATTTTTTTTATGGTGATTACACTGTTAGTGATGATTCTATTGTAAAGTGTCAAGCGATTTATTTGAGTTATCACATGGGTGGCGCATTTGGCAAGGTAACGATGCAATGGTCGAATTGTAGGACTTTGATTATGTTATGGTTTAAATGTGTTGATATTATCGATGCATTGGTTGATTAATGGTGTTAATGGGGGGCTCGTTGGCATGTACTATGGAGTAAATGTGATGTGGGTGGAGGCAACGTGCATTTATTGCACGTCACCTTTACCCTTCCCATTGGCTTCCACCCTCATCGGACTATTGTTTGATCTGGTTGTTGTGTTCATGCTCTGGATTTTCAGTAGGGTGAAACTACTCGTCCGCTCCTCGTCTTAAGGTGTTCGATTGACAGGTATGTCTCTTTTGGCCATTTTTTACTTCAATTTGGTTATGAAATGTTTTTGGCTCAGTTGTTTGGGTTTGTGTTTTCCTGAGTGTTGCAATTGTGTGGTTTCGGCTTTGAATGGAAAATCGATGGTTGCGTGTATAATTGTTGTGAGTTCATGGTCTTCCTAGGTGATAGCTTTGTTACCACTGTGTTTTGTTAAAGGGTTTTCTTTTAAAAAGCTGTCTGGATGATTGTCTTCGTGGTTCCTGGGTTTAAATAGAACCATGTCCAACTCTTTCAAGGAAATGCCTCTCGTTCGCGAGTATCCTGGTCTTGCTGGAGTGCGTGCCTTTAGCTCGAAGTTCCACCACAATCAGTTCCCTCCTTCCTCCTGAGATGGCTACTATGCGAACCCCTAAACCTTCCAGAATGGATCTGCATAAGAAGTATGTCAAGCATGTTGTGATCATTTGGCCTATTACTTCGAATGCGGGCTCACCCGTGATTCGTTTAGCAGTCGTGTTAGCATGTTTTTTGGCCAATACCTCTATGGCAATGGCATGATCCCCGCGTTGCCAATTTCACTTCTAAGGGTCACAGTCGGTAGCTTGTTGTCAAACAATCAGTTTTTTGTTATGAAAGGGCCTCTGTCATTTTCGTTTTGGTTCATGGTATACACCGTGATCACGCTTGTTGGTCTATTGTTTCCCTTACCACAGTGTCGAATTGTTGGTTATTATATAGTCGTTAGAATGGTGCTTATGATGTTTGGATGGTGGTTGGAATTAGTCACAAGGGTTTGGTGTTGTTCACGCATGTCGTGTCCTGTAGGTGTTGTTCACGCATGTCGCGTCCTGTAGGTGATGTTCTGAGAATTAGAAGTTTGGATTGGATATGTTTACTGCATCTCTTGTCATTGGTAGGATATGCTTGAATGTGTGCGGCCTGGTCACTCACAGGCGACTTAATAAATGGCCCAGACTGAATTTTTTTTGAGTTATATCGTGGTTATATATTGCTATGTGGTTATGGGAATTATGAAACCATGGAATCCTCTCAGTTGTGCACCGCGTATAATATGGATGGCTTGCTTTGTATGCCCAGTGATACCCTGGAATTCTAAGTGTGTTTGTCTTTTGAAATTTATCACTATTGATGACAGTTGTGTGGGATGTTTGGCTCAGTTTTAAGTTGCACTGAGATATTTGTTACACAGTGACATGGTTATAGGGTTTTGGAAATTGGCTTCTGCATAGCCTGTGTATAAATGATGATTGTTGGTTATAGTCAATTGCCTTTCAGGCGTGACATGTGAGGTCTTGATCATTTTGATCTTTCTACTACATATATATGTATGGTAACATATATGATTATAGATATTGATTGGCTCTATTAGCAGAAGCAAAGACTTCATTCTTATTATTTTTTGGAAACACTACTTTCAAATATAGACGTGGATTGGGGAAAAGTATGGAAATGGTGGATGTTAATGGTTAAAGATTGAGTGTTGTTGTTGACTATTATAACATGCAGAATGTACGAATAAAAGGAACATAACCTCTTACAAATTGTGTGAAGTACTTATTTTTTGTAATAACACCACGTTAGATATTAATGGACAGTGAAATTAAACAAATGCACAAGAATTATTACTCAGTCATATGATTGTTGGTTGATGCATATTTTCCTTACTACAAAATATGTCGTGGATTGCTTGATTAATCTCATGAACAGTAAACATTTTTTCCCCCTCATTATCTCATTTTCCGCTAATTATAAACACCTCACATATCCCATATTCATTTTGTTGACCCCTTGTTCTAATATTGATCACAACTAAGGAAACTTCTGTGTTAGATTGGATAAAAGTGGCAGAATTTTGTGTGGTTTGCAGTGAGTCTTATTGGTTTGCTTACAGTAGATTGTTGTTATCATTGAGCAGTGAACATATCTCTTCCCTTTCATTATATCATATTTTCGCTAATTAAAAACCCCCCATGTATCCCTGAAAATTTTTCCACCCCCCCTGCTCATTGATTAACATTAGAACAATTCGTATGGATTGGATTGCATGAGCCTGATACATTCTGAGCCAAATCTATTTCATATTTTTAAGGAGTTGTCATGCATGGTTATTTAAAAGACTATTTGCTAACTATTAACATATCCAGGATGAGATTTTTCAGTCGGGGAAGCCATGGTTGAGGAAACAGAGGTAGAGGTAACTAGAACCGAGGCCCAAGGAGGCCTAGGTTCTCAATACATTTTGATGTTGATTCTAAAGAGCTGGGCCAATTGTTCCATGCTGGATTCTTTAATTGGATTGGGCAGGGAATAGTCCAACCGAGGCCCGAAAGGCCTCCCTTCCAAGCCCCTCAAGCCCCCGGTATACCAGTTCCTCCTCATTTCTCTTTACAAGCTGAAGTCCTAGAAAATGATGGGTGGTAGGAGATTGTCAACCCAACGGTCTCCCAACACCGTGGCTGGCCAAACTTATCTTTGCCTACTCCTCCACCTTTAAAACCCATTGTCCAAGCTTCTCCTAACCATTCGCCAGTGCAATCTTCCCACACCAGCAAGAGATTAAAGAGTAAATCCCACCATGCATTAGATAAAGGAAAATTCGTCGCCGCCCCTTCCTCACCCTCCGATGACTTTGACAAATCTGTTTCTTCACGGATGCATCTGAGGGATGATTGTTCCCATGTGATTAGTGAGATAAATCCTAAAGGCTCTGCCTAACTCAAGGCAATTTCAGGGAAATCAAGAGGTGACAACAACAACCAAGGAAGGGTTGCTTCACAGACTGAAAAATATGGGTTTTAATTTTTATGTCATTTATTGTTTTATGACAGTGGAATCCATGGATTTTGGACAACATGTTTTATTTTGGACAACATGTTTTATTTTGGACAACAAGTCTTATTTTGGATATATGAGTATTAGTCTGACTTATTTTCAAGTTTTATGAGATAAAATTGTCAAAGGACAATATGTTTTGAAGGGAGACACAAGGGGTGTGTTTGCTTAACAAATGGGTTATGTTATGATGTAATGATTGTTGTCACTAGGGGAGTCACAAGGGGGTCCCACCTATTAGTTATTATTTAATTATGACCCTATTATGATTATTACTTTTCCCCTATTCCTTAACTAAAGTTAGTTAAGGCCTTATGTTAGCTTAACTAATAAGTTAGTTCAACTACTCTAACGAATTCTAAATTTTTAAAAGTTGAACTATGGGGAGGAACAAGAGGAGGATAGAAGCACAAAGCATGCTAAGGTTTTCTCTTTGAGTTTATGTTGAGATATTTCATCTTTCATTCATTCATATATTCATCATAGCCTAATTCTCTTTTGTGATAACAAGGTCTTATTGTAGACAACAATATTCAGGGTTGAATCAAATCATTCAGACACTTGTTCTTCAGAGGTGTTGATTTATCTTTGATAGTCTATGTAGGCTTGTATGTTTGTGAATTAATTTTCATGACTGACACAGGCTATTGTGCAGAGTCGAGTGGGCAACAATCTGTGGCAAGTTGATCCAGCTTTTAGAGTTCAGTTTTGGTTTCTATCAAAAGTCCTTTTGTATGTTCCATCGGGGATTTCTAAGTTTGACTTTGGTCCAAGATTTCTTGCGAAGTTTTGTAAAGACAATGACTCTTTGATGAATTGGAATGAAATAAAGGATTTGTTTATGTCTCATCTATCTTGATTATGATCTTGGTGTTTTTACTTATGTTCTTATATTTGTTTTCAGCAACTGATATTTTAAGAAAAAATACATAAAAAGTGAATTTCCAACAAGGTTTTTTGTTGATAAAAAACTAGCCTAAGAACTTGTAATTAATACTTGTGAGTTAGGATGCATATTTTTGTTGGCTATAAACGTAGGGTGATATTCCCGTCTACTTTACTTTAGCCAAGTAAAGTCTGAAAATGCTTGAGTAAGATCAATTCATATATTTTCCTCAACAACATGGGGCTAGAGGAAGATGCTAGGTTGAATGGAATGTATTTTCCTCATCTAGATCTTTCTAATGAGGTATTGAGCGCCCCAAACATAGTTCGTATGAAAAATTTATGCCCTCGAGAAGTTGACGTATCAACTACCCCCATTAGGGCCCAAAAACCTTTTGGTGTTTCATCTCTCAAGGTTAGGGTTTTGGATGTTTAGGATTTTCTCATTTCTTCTTTATGTTCAAAAGGCCTTTGGAGCCTCATTGTAATCAATTTATTGCGAATGAGCATAGCCGACACATCTCTCCTCAGAGATAAGCTACCACCATTCTAGTTAGCTTATGTGCTTTTTCATTTTACGGTCTTGTATTTCAGAGAGTCTTTAATAGAATCTGAGTTGTAATGTATTACTATGTTTCTTTCCATATCTCTATGTATTTCATTGTTATATCTAGATGTTATATTTTTTCCCTCATATCGTTCTCAAAATAATCCATATTAAAAGTAAAGGTCGGGGGGTTGAGTTAGGAAGTCCTATTTGATTTTGGCATAATAAAAAGAAATTTATGAAGTTATTTCTGAACAAAAGACTTCAATCATTGGAATACTCAGAGAAAATGAATCCCCGATATTGGAAGCCTCACGAAGTGTCTATCGCTTTACTTTATGGGGTTAGGCAATCCCTCAATTTTTTTTCCATTAAAATATTTATGGAAGTTCATAAACATGATATTTAGTTATTACAAGAAAAAATGGGATATGGAGTAAATATTGTGTTAGACTTGGAAAATTTGTTTGGGGTTGGGATTTTGTCTATTGATGCTCATGGCCATTTGGGGATCTTAATAATTGGGTGGTCTTCGTGATCTCTTTTATGTACTAACTTCATTTCATTTGAATTAGGGTTGGGAACTACCCTTTATTATTAGGATTTGGGAAAGGAGGCGACAATCCTAAACTTGTATGGGACCTATGTTGACAGACTGCTTTCGAGGAGAAACTTTTTAGTTTGGAGATTATGGCTAAAGACAATCTAATCCTTGGTGGATATTTGAATTTTTCATTGGGAAAGGAAGAAATATGGGGTTTTACTACCTAGGTAGACCCTCTTATGGACTTATTTGTCCAAAGGTCATAGGAAAAAAGGTTTACTTGACATTGAACCTATTAAGTTAAACCCTATTTGGAGAAATAAGAGGGTGGGACAAGATAGGATTTCTAAAAGATTAGAAGTTCCTCATTTTAGAGGGACCAATCAATGACAATGTTAGAGTGAGGAAATGGGTGGGCACTGAAGGAGATTCTACCCATTTTCCAATATTTCTCAAAATGGCTAAGGTGGGGGAAGAAACCACCCAAAACATTCAGATTCAACCCTTCCTGGCTAGAAGACAATGAATTTGTAGAACTAGTCAAAGAGAATTGGATGCCTTGTGATAATTCAACAAGGGAAACAACTCCAATACAATTTGTAGAAAATTTAAAAAGAATAAAACAAGTGGTTGTAGCATGGAGTCAAGAAAAAATTCTTAAATATATTTAAGAATCGATTCAGGTGGAATATCAGTCAAAAAAAATGTATATTCAAGACCTTGCAAGTTTTGCATCATAAGACATACAGATGGAGGTTGGTGGAATGGAAGAGAGAAAGAAGAAGATCTTGGAAGATAGGGAAACAACCTATAGGTTAAAAAGGACCACTCTATATTGAAAATGGGGATGATAATACCAAAATGTTTCACTAGTTTGTTAACCATAGGAAAAATGTTGGGAGATCAGGATGGAAAATGGTGAGGCTGTGCCAACTTTGAAGACAATATTTAGGTAGGGATTGAGCATTTGTAGGAGACATACAAAGTAAATAGCATGGCAAAAAATGTTGAGATAGTTCCAATAAAAACTTATATTCCAAGTTTTGTATCTAAAAGGGCCAACGAAAGACTTATGGAAGAAATATCAAAAGAGAAATTGGAAGAGGTTATGCATATTTTTAAAAAGGAAAAAAGTCTCGGTCCTAATGGCTGGCATGTAGAGTTTTTTAATGGTTTTTATAAAGTCATTAAGGAAGATATTCTAATGTTCCTTGAGGACTCAAAAGTCAATCAGAGAGTTTTGGTTACTTTTAACTGAACCTTTATTTCCCTCACCCAAAAGTTTGGCATTCCCTCTTTTTTTGAATAATACAAACCAATCTCGTTGTGTAATTGCATTTATAAAATATTTGCAAAGGTCATTAAATAATTGCAAACATCATTTCTATGCAGTGAAGGAAATTCTATTGGAATCAATATCTCATGCAAAATTTGGTTTTATGTTAGTAAGGAAAATTCATGAAGCCATTGGGGTTGCCCAGTGTTGAAACAGAACTAAAATTTTGTTTTTTGAACAAATTTTGGTATCCTGGAGTCTTTGCATTATTAAATTTTTCCAGATCTAATGAATTCGAAATACACTCGAGACTTATTCTGGAAAGAGAATGATTGAAAATTAATCTATGAATATGCCAAATACTTTCTCAAATAATATTYTGAAAAAACCAATGATAAAATTTTAAGTTTTTCTAAATAAACATCGGGATATCGGAGTTCGCGGTTTGAAAATAACAAAGTTCAATACACTTTAAATCCCGATGTTCCGATTTCCCGATTTCCCGATGCGCTAATCCTCTATTAATTCATTATTATCCTAATCTCATTTAAAAATCAGTCTTAACTATTAAGTTAATC
>JASDQU010014200.1:77485-89118 GCA_032191745.1 Picea mariana | reverse complement strand
ATCCTGATAGCCTCTAGTCCTTTCTCCTATGGTATGTCAAATTTTACTTTGCAGTTTTCAAACTCCATCCCAGCTGCTAGCCCTAATGCTAGCATTGGACTTGGGGGCACAAATCCTCCTTATACTCCATTTTCATTTGGTGGCTATCATATCCCTCAAACGAATCCTACCATGGGAGGCATTCCTTCTTTTAACCCCGGTTCTAATCCTATTGCTTCTGGGTGGAGAAACCAACCCGACAGACAAGCTTCTGCTCAAGTTCTGTTCTATAGCCTCAACTCCTCAATGTTGATTATGACCAACACGTTTGGCATGATGAATCCACCTTTATCCTCCAGATTCACACCCGAAGGAGGTTAGTTTCACACCTTGGGAAACCCCCAACCTAGATCCACTCCGGATGGAGGCCGTTTTTATAACCCCCATCAGAAAATTCCTACTGGAATGGTGCCCAACCAACCTATTATGAATCATCCTCGAGGAGGGTATTACAATCTCGGGTAGGGCCATGGTGCTTACCAGAACCCTGGATGGGATGCGATTCCCCAAACAAAATATTTCCAGGGATCTTGGGGCCAAATGCTGCAACCCCGTCTCCCTTTTCTAGCCACCCTTAACTTGCCAGACTTGTCTAAGTTGACGAATGACCCTGTGTTTCATGATCCTACATGGCCCCCTATTCCCACCAAGATTCCTTCGGATATTCCAAAATTCAAAGGTAAGAATGGCGAGGATCTTGGTGATCACGTCACCACCTTTCACCTATGGTGCTCTTCGAATTCCCTTAATGACGATTCCATTCGGTTAAGATTATTTCAAGGCACCCTCATAGGGGTTTCCGCGAAATGGTATATCGAGTTACCTAGGGGGGCATATGGACCCTTAGTCAGATGGTTCTAGTCTTCCTTAACCACTTCCAATTGTTGGTTCATTACGATGCTAGCCTATAAATTCTGTCGACCTTACGCCAGGACAGAGCCACTCATATCTCGGATCACATACAGGAGTGGCGTAGACAGAAGAGGTTTATCAAGACCTGCATACCCCCATATTTCTTGTTAGAATGGTTCCTTAAGTCCTTGCAGCCTCCTATTTCACAGGATGTTGCTACATCCGGGGTTACATCTGAGGAAGAAGCAATCTTCAAATCCCAGCAATTGATCTTATATAACCTCCAACCTGGAGCCACTCTGTATGGGGGTAGTTTTTATAACCCCCATACAAAAATTCCTACTGGAATGGTGCCCAACCAACCTCTTATGAATCATCGTGGAGGAGGGTCTTACAATCCCAGACAGGGCCATTGTGCTTACCATAACCCTGGAGGGGATGCGATTCTCCAAACAAAATCTTTCCAGGGATCTTGGGGCCAAATTTCGCAACCCCGTCTCCCTTTTTTGGCCACGCTCAACTTGCCAGACTTGTCTAAGTTGATGAACAACCCTGTGTTTCATGATCCTACATGGCCTCCTATTCCCACCAAGCTTCCTTTGGATATTCCAAAATTTGAAGGTAAGAATGGCGAGGATCCTAGTGATTACATCACCACCTTTCACCTGCGGTGCTCTTAAAATTCCCTTAATGACGATTCCATTCGGTTAAGATTATTTCAACCCACCCTCATAGGGGTTTCTGCAAAATGGTATATCTAGCTACCTAGGGGGGCATATGGACCCTTAGTCAGATGGTTCTAGTCTTCCTTAACCACTTCCAATTGTCGGTTCGTTACGATGCTAGCCTATAAATTCTATCGACCTTGCGCCAGGACAAAGCCACTCATATCTTAGATCAAATCTAGGAGTGGCGTAGATGTAAGAGGTTTATCAAGACTTGCATACCCCCAGATTTCATGTTAGAATGGTTCCTTAAGTTCTTGCAGCCTCCTATTTCAAAGGATGTTGCTACATCCGAGGTTACATCTGAGGAAGAAGAAATCTTCAAAGCCCAGTAGTTGATCTTATATAACCCCAAACCTGGAGCCATTCCGGCTGGGGGCAGTTTTTATAACCCCCATCAGAAAATTCCTACTGAAATGGTTCCCAACTAACCTCTTATGAATCATCCTGGAGGAGGGTATTACAATCCCGAACAGGGCCATGGTGCTTACCAAAACCCTGGATGGGATGCGATTCCCCAAATAAAAGCTTTCCAAGGAGCTTCGGCCCAAATGCTGCAACCCCATCTCCCTTTTCCGGCCACTCTCAACTTGCCAGATTTGTCTAAGTTGATGAACGACCCTGTGTTTCATGATCCTACATGCCCCCATATTCTCACCAAGCTTTCTTCGGATATTCTAAAATTTGAAGGTAAGAATGGCGAGGATCCTGGTGATCATGTCACCACCTTTCACCTATGGTGCTCTTTGAATTCCCTTAAAGACGATTCCATTCGGTTAATATTATTTCAATGCACCCTCATAGGGGTTGCCGCAAAATGGTATATCGAGCTACCTAGGGGGGCATATGGACCTTTAGTCATATGGTGCTAGTCTTTCTTAACCACTTCCAATTGCCGGTTCGTTACGATGCTAGCCTATAAATTCTGTCGACCTTGCGCTAGGACAAAACCACTCATATCTTGGATACCATCCAGGAGTGGCATAGATGGAAGAGGTTTATCAAGACTTGCATACCCCCATATTTTCTATTAGAATGGTTCCTTAAGTCCTTTCAGCCTCCTATTTCGAAGGATGTTGCTAGATTCGGGGTTACATATGAGGAAGAAGCAATCTTCAAAGCCCAACAATTGATCTTATATAACCCCCAACATGGAGCCACTCCGGTTGGGGGCAATTTTTATAACCCCCAATAGAAAATTCCTACTAGAATGGTGCCCAACCAACCTCTTATGAATCATCCTGGAGGAGGGTCTTACAATCCCAGACAGGGCCATGGTGCTTACCAAAACCCTGGATGGGATGCGATTCCCCAAACAAAATCTTTCCATGGAGCTTGGGGCCAAATTCCGCAACCCAGTCTCCCTTTTCTGGCCATGCTCAACTTGTCAAACTTGTCTAAGTTGATGAATGACCCTGTGTTTCATGATCCTACATGGTCCCCTGTTCCCACCAAGCTTCCTTTAGATACTCCAAAATTCGAAGGTAAGAATGGCGAGGATCCTAGTGATCACGTCACCACCTTTCACCTATGGTTCTCTTCAAATTCCCTTAATGACGATTCCATTCGGTTAAGATTATTTCAACGCACCCTCATAGGTGTTGCCACGAAATGGTATATCGAGCTACCTAGGGGGGCATATGGACCTTTAGTCAGATGGTTCTAGTCTTCCTTAACCACTTCCAATTGTCAGTTCGTTACGATGCTAGCCTATAATTTCTATCGACCTTGCGCCAGGACAAAGCCACTCATATCTCGGATCACATCCAGGAGTGGCATAGATGGAAGAGGTTTATCAAGACCTGCATACCCCCAGATTTCCTGTTAGAATGGTTCCTTAAGTCCTTGCAGCCTCCTATTTCAAAGGATGTTGCTACATCCAGGGTTACATCCGAGGAAGAAGAAATCTTCAAAGCCTAGTAGTTGATCTTATATAACCCTCAACCTGGAGCCACTCCGGCTGGGGGAAGTTTTTATAACCCCCATCAGAAAATTCCTACTAGAATGGTGCCCAACCAACCTCTTATGAATCATCCTGGAGGAGGGTCTTACAATCCTGGACAGGGCCATGGTGCTTTCCAGAACCTTGGATGGGATGCGATTCCCCAAACACAATATTTCCAGGGAGCTTGGGGCCAAATGCCGCAACCCCGTCTCCCTTTTCTGGCCACGCTCAACTTGCTAGACTTATCTAAGTTGATGAATGACTCTGTGTTTCATGATCCTACATGGCCCCCTATTCCCACCAAGCTTCCTTTGGATATTTTGAAATTCGAAGGTAAGAATGGCGAGGATCCTGGTGATCACGTCACCACCTTTCACCTATGGTGCTCCTCGAATTCCCTTAATGACGATTCCATTCGGTTAAGATTATTTAAACGTACCCTCATAGGGGTTTCCGTGAAATGGTATATTGAGCTACCTAGGGGGGCATATGGACCTTTAGTCAGATGGTGCTAGTCTTCCTTAACCACATCCAATTGCCAGTTCGTTACGATGCTAGCCTATAAATTCTATCGACCTTGTGTTAGGACAAAGCCACTCATATCTTGGATCACATCCAGGAGTGGCGTAGACAGAAGAGGTTTATCAAGACCTACATACCCCCAGATTTCCTATTAGAATGGTTCCTTAAGTCCTTGCAACCTCCTATTTCGAAGGATGTTGCTACATCCGGGGTTACATTTGAGGAACAAGAAATCTTCAAAGCCCAGCAGTTGATCTTATATACGCTCAGTCTAGGATGTTATACTAGATTCTTTAGGACACACCGAGGTCAAACTATGACCCTAGACAAAAGCCTGGACCTCATGCCGATGGCATTGTAGGCTCCGCCAATGTGAAATCCGTAGACTCAATGACACACCATTTGAACGAGTTGTCTCTAAACCAGTCTGCAGGAGGGCTATCTTCATCTGTGTCTTTCAATCCCACTCAGTCGACGGATGTATATTCCGTGCAATCATCGACCGACTCAAATGGTAGCCAACAACCAGGCGGGAATAAGAAGAAAGGACGTAATAATAATCGTAAGGGTGGGAAGAATAATAATAAACCCAAGGACAATGGTAATAATGAGAAGACGAATAATAATGCTGGTGAGGGAAATAAAGAAAGGCGTAAGGTGAAATTTCCTTGTAAGCTTTGTACAAATGATCATCTTACTCATTTATGCCCCAAACTTGCAGAAGCTGGGAGGCTCTTATCTCTACTACCCTCTATGCTGAAAATTCCTTTTCCACATAACCAACACATGAATTCGAGCTCCTTAAATGATGGAAATTTGGCCAGTGGAAGTCAAAACCCACCGACACAAGACGATGACCGTTTTTGCATCAATATGGTCAATTCTCAGGTTAATGTAGCCACTCGGTCGCACGATTATAGTTCTTCGCAAACTGTACCTAGTCTAGAATCTTCTCCTCCTCCTCTGGAGACGCCTTTGTAGATCGAAAAACTAGAGCCACCGCCTCGTATTCCAAAAGCAGTACTCAAGCGCTCTACCCACAATCCAAATTCTAGAGCTACCCATAATTACTCTATTGTTGAGGACCTGGGTCAAACCCCTTGTGCGATGTCGGCTCTGGAGGTACTCCAGACATGTTCTTCACAGAGGAATGCCTTGCTATCTATGTTAGTAGCTATAGACCCCAGTGGCTCGAAAGTTATCAAGTTTGACATCACAGATGTGAAGCCTCACATGCCTTACCATGTGGCATTCGAAATCCATGTGGGTTACTCAAATTATACCATCAAGCGTGCAATGGTTGATGAAGGTGCTGCTACGTGTGTGATGTCCCTGATCTGTTGGAAATCTCTTGACTCTCCGACTCTCTTCCAGTCTCCGACCATGTTAACTTCTTTTGGCAGTCGTTCTTTCTTCCCTCACAATATTCTTCCTCCCTTTCTGGTCCAGTTAGGTGGAAAGACGGTAAAGGTGGATGTCGAGGTGGTTGATGCACCCCTCAATTATAACTTGTTACTAGGATGCAATTGGACTTATGCTATGAATTCCCTCATATCGTCCATTGTTCACACACTTTGTTTTCCTCACGATGGGAAGATTGTGACGGTCGACCAGTTATCCTTTAAGTATGCTAGCCCACTGCATTTGTTGGACCGTCGAACCCCGTGGTTGAAAATTCTCAATCGACAAATGAGAATATGGGTGTTGGAATGTATTCATCCCTTATGGGTACCTTCGATTTCATGGCACCGATTCACCATGTTTACGCTATCTCCAGTCGACCCGTTTCTTCAGAGAGGTCCATTCCTTTTAGTACTTCCTATTTTAACGATCCTTGGACCCTACATTCCTTAAAATAGGAAGTACAGATCATTAAAATAGGAAGTATGGAATGGAAGCCATGAATAGGAAGTACAAATACTTTTCCCTTAGACAAAGCCATCATCAAAGCCATGAATGGTTCTGACAAACCTTGGGATGATATGCATCATCACTCTTATTTTCTCCCAGAGCTTGCTAGAATCAAACAAGATGACTTTCAATCTACCTTGAGCGAGATAGTCGATCACGCTGTAGTTCGACTTGATACGCACAACATTTATTCCGAAGGAAATATGGTGAGTATCTCTCCTACCGTCATGATTGATATCTCTCGTACCCCTAGAAAGATAAAAAATGTACATATCAGTGCAGATTGTTCGCCATAAGAAATCCTCATCTACACCGAGCTCTTCAAGGAATTCTGAGATGTATTTTCTTGGTCATATGAAGAGATTCCAGGAATAGAACCTCAAATTGTCGAGCATGAAATTAGAACTTATATGAATGCTAATCCCGTTCAACAACGTATTAGAGCTGTCAATCCCCGGAAGGCCCCTGCTATTAAGGTAGAGGTAGAGAAACTGCTTAATGTTGGCTTCATCTACCTGGTTCCCTTGAATTAATGGGTATCCAATACCGTTCTTGTCAATAAGAAGAAAAGAACCATCAGTGTATGCATGGAATTTCATGACCCGAACAAAGCCTGTCCTAAAGACAACTTCCTGACACCTTTCATCGACCAGATTCACGACAAGTGTGAGAGAAGAGAGGTGTTTTCTTTCATGGATGGATTTTCAAGGTATAACCAAATTCAAATTAAACTCGAGGATCAACCCAACACAAAATTTATTTATCCTTGGGGTACTTTTTCATACCACAAGATGCCTTTCGGCCTTAAAAATTGCAGAGCAACCTTCCAACGTGCTATGACCTTCACATTCCACGATCTTAAGCATATAGTCGAAGCTTATCTTGACGATCTTGCTGCTCACTCTCGTAAGAGAGTGGATCACTCTAAGAACCTTCGAATAGTTTTTCAAAGATGTTGTCATTATAGAATCCGGTTAAACCCTCATAAATGCATCTTTTGCATTAGGTTTGGACGTCTTTTGGGATTTTTAGTCTATGAGACCGGGATCATGGTAGATCCATTAAAGGTTGAGGGAATACTTCGATTGCCTCCCCCACACACTATTTGACAACTTCAAGGTTTACTGGGGAAAGATAACTTTTTGCGTCGGTTTATAATAAACTATGCCAATATTACTAAGGGTTTCATGCGTCTTTTGAAGGACACCCCTTTTATCTGGGATGAAATAGCCTAGGAATCCTTCGATGCTTTCAAGAAAGACTTAGTATCGACGCCTTTGCTGAAGTCTCCTAACTACAATAGGGTTTACTTGCTTTACGTCCTCATGTCCAAAGAGACGATTGGTATGGTTTTGGTTCAGGAGTATGATGAGCTTCGTGAGCACGTCATCCACTATCTTAGTCAAAACTTAGTCAGTCCTGAGCTCATATATTCTCATGTTGAAAATATAGATTTGGTTGTCGTCCACACAGTCTAACTATTACGTCATTATATATTGCTTTGCAAGACTATTGTGGTTGCCGATGTCAATCCATTTCAATATGTCCTTACCAAGCGTATCATAGGGGGAAAATATAATAAATAGATTGTCGTTTTACAATAANNNGTCCAACCCCTAGTATGGAGACATTGTTCTCTATCTTCAAACTTTGAAGTTCCCTCAGCATCTCTCGCGATATGACCGACAACGTGTATGATACCAAGCTAAGAATTACATTATCGTCGACAAAACTTTTTATTGCTGAGCAATAGACAATATCTTGTGTCGTTATTTAACTGACAAAGAAGTCGAGTCAGTTATAAATGATTGCCACAGAGGGGCTTGTGGTGGTCATCTATCCAGGCTTGCGACAACCCATAAAATTTTGCGATCCGGTTATTTTTGGCCATCTATCTTTAAAGATTGCATTGAAGCGGTTAAGAAGTGTCACCCCTGCCAAGTGTTCACCTAGAAAATGTGCTCGCATCCAACCCCACTTCACCCAGTCATTACCGTTGGGCCCTTCACCAAGTCGGGGGTGGACTTCGTGGATTGCAACCTAACTTCGGCTGGGGGGCATCAACACATTATCGTGGTCATAGACTAATTTACTAAGTGGTCCAAGGCCATGGCTATAGTTAAATCCGATGGGAATACTGTTGCCTTCTTCGTATTCAATCAAATTATTGCTAGGTTTTCTATCTCGAGTGAGATTGTCACTGATCCTAGAAGTCGCTTTCATAATGAAATGATGGAAGAGATAGAATCCAAGCTTGGGTTTAAGCATGGTCATTCTTCCCATTACTACCCCCAGAAAAATGGACAGGTAGAGGCCATCAACAAGTCTCTCAAGACCATTTTGCAGAAAAGTGTCAGCTAGAGTAAATATGACTTGCATATTATGCTATATCCCACACTCTGGGCATACCGAACCTCGGTCAAGACTACCACTATATTTTTTCCTTTCCAGTTAGTACACGGTGTGGAGTCGATATTACCTATTGAATGCAAAATCCCTTCTCTTAGATTGGAAATCGCACTCCTCCCTGACACTTCTGATCTCGAGCAATGCCTCGTACACCTAGAGAAACTTTATGAGAAACGTCGAGATGCCTCTACATATATCAAAGTGAATAAAATACATGTGAAGGTCCAATACGATAATTTTTTCTATCCTCAGTTGTACGGTGAGGGTGACTTGGTCCTTTTATATGATCAAGCCAAAGAACCGGAGGGGGTAGGCAAGTTCAAACCCATGTGGCATGATCCCTATATCATGCGACATGTCTTAGAAAAATGAGCCTATGAGTTAGAATATTATGAAGGGAACATGTTGGCCAAGCCCAAGAATGGGCTCTACTTGAAAAGATATTACACTTGAGCCCCAAGCTTGGGCGTTAGTCTTTGTATACTAATGTAATTTGGCGTATATATCTTTTCCATTTATTTTTGGCTTCCATCGCTTGGGTCGTTTACTCACCCAAGGGTCTACTGGTGTCTTTAGGTGGTGTATTCCTAGGGCCATCCATGAATAATGTGGCTGAATATATCGTCATTATAGAAATTTTGCGTGATGCCATTTCACATGGTATTCGCTCTTTGGAGGTTCACCTGGATTCCCAGTTAGTAGTATGTCAGTTGAAAGTCAGTTACCGTGTGTGTGATCTTACATTACTCCAACAACGGGCTTATCTTGAAACTAGTCGAAGCTTATCTTGACGATCTTGCTGCTCACTCTCGTAAGAGAGTGGATCACTCTAAGAACCTTCAACTAGTTTTTCAAAGATGTTGTCATTATAGAATCCAGTTAAACCTTCATAAATGCATCTTTTGCATTAGGTTTGGACGTCTTTTGGGATTTTTAGTCTCTGAGACTGGGATCATGGTAGATCCATTAAAGGTTGAGGGAATACTTCGATTGCCTCCCCCACACACTATTTGACAACTTGAAGGTTTACAGGGGAAAGATAACTTTTTGCGTCGGTTTATAATAAACTATGCCAATATTACTAAGGGTTTCATGTGTCTTTTGAATAAGGACACCCCTTTTATCTGGGATGAACGAGCCCAAGAATCCTTCGATGCTTTCAAGAAAGACTTAGTATCGATGCCTTTGCTGAAGTCTCCTAACTACAATAGGGTTTAATTGCTTTACATCGTCACGTCCAAAGAGACGATTGGTATGGTTTTGGTTCAGGAGTATGATGAGCTTCGCGAGCACGTCATCCACTATCTTAGTCGAAACTTAGTCGGTCCTGAGCTCATATATTCTCACGTTGAAAATATAGATTTGGTTGTCGTCCACGCAGTCCAACTATTACGTCATTATATATTGCTTTTCAAGACTATTGTGGTTGCCGATGTCAATCCATTTCAATACATACTTACCAAGTGTATCATAGGGGGAAAATATAATAAATGGATTTTCATTTTACAATAATTTGATCTTGATTTTGCTTCTGCGAAATCCAAGAAATCACTAGTCTTTGTAGAGTTAATATCCGAATTCCCACAATTGGACGAGGATGTTATCCATGTTTATTCGTTTGCGGACGAACACATTTTCCTTGTCTCATTGTCCAACCCCTGGTATGGAGACATTTTTCTCTATATTCAAAATTTGAAGTTCCCTCAGCATCTCTCGCGATATGACCGACAACGTGTATGATACCAAGCTAAGAATTACATTATCATTGACGAAACTTTGTATTGCTAAGGAATATAAAATATCTTGCATCCTTATTTAACTGACGAAGAAGTCTAGTCAGTTATAAACGATTTCCACAGTGGGGCTTGTGGTGGTCATCTATCTGGGCTTGCGACAACCGATAAAATTTTGCGAGCCAGTTATTTCTGGCCATCTATCTTTAAAGATTGCATTGAAGTGGTTAAGAAGTGTCACCCCTGCCAAGTGTTCACTTAGAAAATGTGCTCGCATCCAACCCCACTTCACCCAGTCATTACCGTCGGTCCCTTCACCAAGTGGGGGGTGGACTTTGTTGAAACAGAACTAAAATTTTGTTTTTTGAACAAATTTTGGTATCCTGGAGTCTTTGCATTATTAAATTTTTCCAGGTCTAATGAATTCGAAATACACTCGAGACTTATTCTAGAAAGAGAACGATTGAAAATTAATTTATGAATATGCCAAATACTTTCTCAAATAATATTTTGAAAAAACCAATGATAAAATCTTAAGTTTTTCTAAATAAACATCGGGATATCGGAGTTCGCGGTTTGAAAATAACAAAGTTCAATACACTTTAAATCCCGATGTTCCGATTTCCCGATTTCCCGATGCGCTAATCCTCTATTAATTCATTATTATCCTAATCTCATTTAAAAATTAGTCTTAACTATTAAGTTAATCGTATCGGGAAATCGCATTTCGCTGAATCGAATGAACAAGTAAACTTTACATCGTTTTCCCCGATTTCCCGATCCCCGATATAAATTAATCATTAATAAAATCTGATTATAAGCTAATTATCGTTAAACATGATTAAGAGCAGTTAATGATATCGGGAAATCGCCATTCGCGATTCCACGAAGGAAAATTTCATGTCATCACAAATCCCGATCTCCCGATCCTCGATTTCCCGATTTCCGAAAACTCTTAATTAATAAAACTTTGAAAGATAATCCGGATTTATTAAAATAATCAAATGATTAAATGAATTAATATATCGCTTTCTCGGCGATCGGGGTTTTGCAACGTCTCTTTTTCATTTCATCAAATGTCCCGAAACTCCGATGAAAATATTTAATTAAAAAATATAAATAAATAAAAGACATGTATGCGACACGTGTCTATGACACATTCAAAAAATATTAAAAATAGCAAGTACGAGCAATAAAAGCATTTATTACGAATATTTTGGCATTTAATTCATAATAAATGAAAAGATTTTAGAAATTTTGTCATAAACGCGAAAGGATGTTTTGAAACGTTTATCATTGTGAAACTAAACTCGTCTCTGATAAAGATAGCTGAAACAATACTGAGCTTTTCTCTTCTTCTGAGCTGGTTCAACATTCAACAATCCTGTTTGTTTGTTTTGAAATCTTGCTGCAAAAAACTATGGCGCCCAAAAAGGCTTCAAAGAAAATGGAAGAACTACCAGAAATTGATACTATTTCAGATACCAATGCGGCTGG
>JASDQU010014200.1:57104-67810 GCA_032191745.1 Picea mariana | reverse complement strand
ATATATATATATATATATATATATATATATATATATAATTGCAAACACAATTAATGTTTGCCTCGACACTATAGATTTTTTTAGGTGAAAACAATTTTTTTCATTTAATAATAATAATCTATTTTTAAGGTCACAACAATTGGTGTATGGGACCCCCTTGTTTGTGGGACAAGGGACCCCCTCCACCTAACGATTTCACTGGTAAAATCTACAGAGATATACATACCCTACACATTCATTCATTGATTAGTGCCATTTATATCATATATGGATATGTCTCTATAAATAGACTACACTAAATATCTTAAATTAAATGAATATTTTAGTTTAAGATAATAATCAATGCATTATTAATACTTTTTGAGTCTTCCATTTAATTAGAAAATAATGTTATTATTTACAAATTTATCTTAGAAATAAGAATACATAACAAAAAAAAATATTATTATTATTATTGAAAACATCTTAGTATTTGTTTTTTGCAATCAATGAATACAATAATGTATCGAAACTAAAAATAATTAACCAAACATTCTTATTTTTGAATATATGAAAACTTTGTGACATTTCCTCTTTACATTAATTTTATAAACATTTTCACTTTCAAAAATTCTATTTATTTATTTATTTTGGATTGAATTATTTTTTCAAATATATATATTTCTTTTACATTTATTTTAAAACTTTAATAAATCTTTTTAACCACAAGCCATGGCTATATAAACCAATAGTCATTACTTAAAAAAACATGAAAACGATATTTTCCAAATTTTGTTTGTACCGAAGAATCCAATTTTGTGCATAGAATGCCTTTATTAATATTATAATCATATATTTAAAGCACATGAATATAACGATTTTGTAGCAACATGACTCGAGAAACTACATAAAGGCCATGATTAAGAAAGTTAAGGATTTTGTTGTTTAAAAAACCAAGGGAATTTAGGTAAATTTAGTGTTATATATATCATTAAATGATATGTTAAACTTTTAGCATATTCACAATAACACCGAAGAAATATGATAAATGTTGAAAAAATATTAAATTATAACATTTTAAATATCATTGAATGATATGTTAAATTTTTAGCATAGTCACAATAACACACAATAAATAGGATAAATGCTAAAAAATGGTAAATTACAACATTTTAAATATATATATATATATATTTTTATTAATTTCATGAGAAACATTGTATAACAAATATGAGTTCAAAACTGTATTATATAAATGTTTGAAAAACAAATTCATTGTTTTTAATTATAGTTTGTAGTAAGTGGAGTGTTATTTACTGATATGGTTGGTTGTTTGATTTCCACATCAGTTGGGGTACTCATAAGAAGGGTTTGTAGGTTAAAATATATTGAGGAGATTTTCCCAAGGGAGCTCATATAACCATGAAAGGAATGCGTTGTAACTAATAAGAGATTAGAGATTGGGTGAGTAGGATGACATTCATGAGTAGATTTATCATGTGTACCTATTGTACGAAGATTAGTTCTTCTGTGATAGAGTGTGTCTCATTTATTCTGTATGTATCTTTGTTCATTGTGTGGTTTTAATACATGTTTCTTTCATCTGGCTCATTTTTGCCTCTAGTTTATAGATATGTATTATTCTCTCAGTGCTATTTTTTTCAACATGCAATAAGATATTTGTAGTCTGTTACATATCTCTGCTTTATTTTTTCAACATATAGTAAGCTAAGTTTGTAGTTCATGATATTGAATTCAATCAAAGTCAAGGGTAGAAAAATCTAGGGATTTAGGTATATGTAGATATACTTCTTGATTTATTTTTTTGAAAAGTTACTAAATTGGGCTACCATTCTACAAGTATAGCCTGGTTCAAATGGACACCAGATTTCTTTGTGCTATAACAGAGCTCTCCATCAATTATGAGAAGTTGTCAAATGAATATCAAGAACAAAAGACAACCCACTAAAATCCAAAGAATCATATAACTTGAATATATCTCTAAAAATGGATATATCAAAAACTTAGATGTAATTCGGGCCCTAGCCTATGCAACGATTGCATGTCCTTATAATTCTTATCCGTTAAGAAAAAAGAGTTTTAATTCCACAATCATCAAGATGATAATGGGTTATCTAGCCCTGGTAACTATAAAAATAATTTGCAAGATGAAAAAAATGTAAAGGGGGTTTAACTCCACAATCATCAAGATGATAATGGGCTATCTAGCCCTGATAACTATAAAAGTAATTTGCAAGATGAAAAAAGTGTTCCGCATGCCAAGAACATCCATGCACGATGATAGATAAGCAACATAAAATAAACGATGTCCAGTGAAATTGCAAGTTACCTACATAAAGGTAATAGTTTAATGATAAAGAACAAAAAGTGATAGTTATAGCAACAAATCAATATAAATTATGTTATTTTCATCTTAGTGCAAGAAGGCTCTAATTGCACATTTCTAGGCAATGGAGGAAGGGAAAGAAGATGAATTATACCTTGGATAGAAAAAGAATGAAGTTGCAAATTGCTCCTATTTTCATAATTGCTTCTCAAAAATGTTAATTGGCAACTCTATGATATAGATGTTACAAGCTCCCTTTTTAGACTCTCCTTGTACCAAGGAAGTGATGGGATTGTTGTAAGAGGAGCATTCTTATACATCAAATTCAGGAGTTCTCTGGTGAAAGAAAAGAGCTTTAAAAAGAAAAATGATGCATATGACAAATTCAATGAAGAGAAAAATAATGCACGGTAAAATTCCATATTAAAGCAAAGCTTTAGAAAGAAAAATGACACATATGACAAATTCTATGAAGAGATAAATAATGCACGAGAAACATTCATGTTGAAACTGATGATGAAATCTCACAACTTTCATGAATCTATTTTATTGACACACTCACTGCATCTTTCCTTTGTCAATGATCAACTTTCCAACATCCTCACCTTGGTCAATATCCCACATAATCGATTACTTGGCATTCGAATTAACATATTTTTCCAAGAAATGTCTTTCTGAAATGATACAAACCCATGGGAAACTCATCTCTCTTTTCAGCACTTGCATAAACTTCAATGATTCTCTTATTCTATATCAAGGAATAATCCTCTTCTCCAAGTTGTATGATCCAGGTGGATATCGGTGGCAAATCACCTATTCCACTAGCTCAAAGAACAATTTTCCATTTTGACAATTTTTTACAGTTTTTCCTGTCCCAGACTTTCGGGGTCGTTTTGGGGCCCTAAACAATGTTTTTTTTTACGTTGTGGGGCCTAGGCATTTCATATAGGCTTTGGTTTGGTCTCAGTAGGAATGTGTACTCCTCGGATAGACCTTTTGTTGAAATTTAACAAGGGATCTCCTCATTCATGTTTTTGTGTTTTGTCATGGGGGGGACATAAAGTCATGTTTCCTAAACATGCTTTAGCTGTAAAGTGACTTTTTAAATAAAGTTCTTTTATAAAGTGAATGTAATTTATAACTTAAAGTGAGCTTAAGTTGTGGGAACAAAAAAGTATTTAATGTGCATTTATTACTTACTTTCTAGTTAATGAGGAGCATTAAATGTGAGCACTCATATTAGACTTATGATAGCCATTATATTGAGTTGGTTATGTAAGTTAGGGTTTCTTGGGAAAAGAGAGAGTACATATACATGTTTGGGAAATAAGAAAAACACATGAGAGAAAAGGAGAGAGAGATCAAATTTCTAGAGCAAAGTTTCCAAAGTAAATTAGAGTGCACAATTCCCAAGACAATGACATCATACAATCCATACATCAAGAGAAAGAACAATCTGTATAGAGAAAGGACAATCCCTACAACAAGAGGGAGGCACAATTTTCAAGGCATAAATCCGTACAGGTCGTACTGTGCATGCTGGCATGATTCCTGAGGCAAATTACTGTGTATTTATTGTTGTTGTTTGACATCTGAATAATGACATGATTTCCCAAGCAAAAATCAGGTTGCAGATTGTGGCACATGTGGGCAGTTTAGAAGCTTGTTTCATGGCTGAGATAAGTGATTTTCATTTCTGATTTTGTTGAGTTGGAATCATTAAATTTTTGGTTTGTAAAAGAAATTTCAGATTTGCTCTTGAATAATAGAAACAATCTCTCTAGGGTTTTTCCCCACAATGGGGTTTTTGCCCTAGTCATTGGACCAAATCACTTGTCTACTGGTTGCATTATTAGAGTATGGATCAATGATTTGCTTGACTTAAAGTATTTTAGCTTTCAGTTGCTTTATGTTTTAAAGGCATTTATTAAAGACTAAAATCTCAGGTTAGTCAAGTGTTTGACAAAATGTGTGAATGAGATATTTCTGATTTTGTGACTAAAAATCTTCATGGTATCAGAGCTAGGACTCCGTAAGAAGTGCATTGTGCAGACTTTGATTTCAGAGTTGGGAAAAGAAAAAGGGGAATATTTGTTTGAATATGTCGGCTTCCATCAGACTTGAGGACTGGTTATATGGCATTTCTAACTATTTGCAATGGAAGGTTAGAATGACAACTATTTTAAAAGAAAACAAACTATCGGCTCTTGTCACTACTGTGGTAGTTCCTCCCTCCTATGATCCTATTTCCTTGGATATACATAGTGTCAAAGAGACCAAATCCCAGAGACTCATTTTGGATGGAGTAAAGGATCCACTCATCCCACACCTGGTTGAAAAGAAGACAACCAGATAAATGTGGGAGGCATTGAAAAATATATACGAGGCTAAGAATGAAAATTGTAAGATGGCACTCAAAGATAAATTGCATTCAATCAAGATGACCAAGGGTGAGAGTGTGGTTCCATATCTTCCCCAGTTGGCACAAGTTAAAGATGAACTAACAGCTGTGGGGGAAGTCATCTCAGATTCAAAGCTTGTGAGGATAGCCTTGAAAGGTTTTACCAAGGATTGGGAAGTCTTTGTGAAATGCATTGTGGGACGTGAAAAAATTCCAGATTGGAGCAGACTTTGGGATGATTTCACTCAGGAGGAGATCCAAATGAATGGAGAGAAGGGAAGAGAGGGAGTTGTTGAGGAGAACGTTTCTCTTTTGTTAAAGGGAAAGGGAAAAAGTAAGAAGGGTTCCAAGATTAACATCAGAAAAGTTCATTGATTTGCATGCAATGAATATGGCCACTATGTAGCACAATGTCCCAACAAGAAGGGGACAAAGGATAAAGAGAAACATGCAGCACCCTCTCCAGAGGTAAATGAATTTAGTGAGAACTTTAAGAAAGAGTTTTCTATTGTCTCCATTATTTCTAGTGGCAACAATAATGGCTTTGAGTTTGACAGGACTTGGATGGTGGACAGTGGGGCCACCAGTCATATGACAGGAATGTTGGACTCATTTATTTTCATATCTAAGATTTGTCTTGATCATTTCATGAATGGGACTCACCAGATTAGAGGAGTGGACAATGTCAAGTTTCTGTTGGACTTTGGAGAGATTCTGGAAGTATAAGGGGTATTGTTTGTATCAGGGATAAGAGTTAATATCCTCTCAGTCTCAACTCTGGAGGATGTTGGATATATAATCATTTTCGAATGTGGTTATGTTCATATTCATGCAGTAGATGAGGTTCCCATTAGGACAATTCTAATAGGATAACAGAGAAGTAGAGTATACACAATGCTTGGCCATCCTGTGGGATGTCAGCCAGGTTGGATATATGACTCAAAGGGGGAGCAAGAAGCTCAAAGGAATGAAGGTGCACCCAAATTTCAATCCTCATCTCAAGGATCTAGTACTAGTAGAAAGATAAATTGGTATGAGTTAAACTAGTCAGAAAAATGCTCAGAGATGAGACAAGATTTCTCGAAGCATCAATAGAAGGCACAATTACACTAGACCAGTTCAAAGGCAACATTCAGGTTCAGAGGCAGCAACCGCTACAAATAGCTTGGAGTCCAAGAATGGTCCTGGAAGTGGAAATGTCACGAGGACCTTCTTCATTAAGAGGGAGTGTTGAAATTTAAAAAGGGATGTCCTCATTCATGTTTTTATGTTTTGTCGTTGGGGGGGGGGGACATAAAGTTATGTTTCCTAGACATGTTTTAATTGTAAAGTGACTTTTTAAATAAAGTGGTTTTATAAAGGGAATGTACTTTATAACTTAAAGTGATTTTAAGTTTTGGGACCCAAAACTATTTAATGTGCATTTATTACTTACTTTGTAATTAATGAGGAGCATTAAATGTGAGCCCTCAGATTAGACTTATGATAGCCATTAGATTGAGTTGGTTATGTAAGTTAGGGATTTTTGGGAAAAGAGAGAGTACATATACATGTTTGGGAAATAAGAAAAACACACGAGAGAAAAGGAGAGAGGGATCATATTTCTAGAGCAAAGTTTCCAAAGTAAATTAGAGTGCACAATTCCCAAGACAGTGACACCATACAGTCCATACAATAAGAGAAAGAACAATCCGTATAGAGAAAGGACAGTCCCTACAGCAAGAGGGAGGCACAATTTTCAAGGCAAAAATTCGTATAGGTCGTACTATACCTACTGACATGATTCCCGAGGCAGATTATTATGTATTTATTGTTGTTGTTTAACATCTGAACAGTGACACGATTTCCTAGGCAAAAATCAGGCTATAGATTGTGGCACGTGTGGGTAGTTTAGAAGATTGTTTCATGGCTGAGATAAGTGATTTGAATTTCTGATTTTGTTGAGTTGGAATCATTAAATTTATGGGTTGCAAAAGAAATTTTAGATTTGCTCTTGAATAATAGAAATAATCTCTCTAGGGTTTTGCCCCACAACGAGGTTCTTTCCCTGGTCATTGGACCAAAATCATTTGTCTACTTGTTGCATTATTAGAGTATGGATCAATAATTTGCTTGACTTAAGTATTTTAGCTTTCAATTGCTTTATGTTTTAAAGGGATTTATTAAAGACTAAAATCTTAGGTTAGTCAAGTGTTTGAAAAAATGTGTGAATGAGATATTTCTAAGTTTGTCATTAAAAATCTTCACCTTTCCGATGAGTTATCGAACACCCCAAATGGAGATCGTATGCAAAAGTTACGCCCTCAGAAAGTTGACGTATCAACTACCCCCATCAGGGCCCATAAACCTTTTGGCATTTCATCTCCCAAGGTTAGGGTTTTGGATGTTTAGATTTTTATTGTTTATGCTTTATGTTAAAAAGGCCTTTGAAGCCTCATTGTAAACATCTTCTTCTGAATGAGAATAGTCGTCACATCTCTTCTTAGAGATAAGCTACCACCATTCGATCAAGTTTGTTCATTCTACATTTTTACAGTTTCAACATATTCCATTTATTAATAGAAGTCAAGTTTCAATGTATCTCTGTGTATCTCTGTGTTTCTTGCAATAACTCTATGTATTTCTTTGTTATATATATGTATTTCATTTAGCTCCATTTATAAATCTGGATCATTGTACGTAAACAGAGCTCCATACTTAACAAGATCATCCAAAGGAAGTCCAATAGAATTGACTAGAAAATCTAGATTATGTTTCAATTTTTCCTTTGAAAGCCCTAAAACCCTCGGTCGCCTCTTTTATACATCCAAAAACCGTTTCTTTGATAAACCTGAACTACTCAAACACCACCATTTTCGATCTAAGATTTATTTTTCTACTCCCAATATTGAATGCAAAGCATATGCAAATGTCATTGATCCCTCCTTGAGCCCCAAATCTTCTGCCTCTTTAAATGCCCCCGTGATTTTTTTTCTCATTGATCCCTTAAGCCCCAAATCCTCAAACTCTTTAAATGCCTCCATGACTTTTTTCTTTGAATAAAACATGAGCAAATATCGTGTTGTTTCCACTAACTTTGATAGCACGTCACTTTCAACACCTAATATTTGTAAGAGTGAAATCACATATTTCAACTTATGCTCGCTGGATTTAAAGATTCAACTTAATGTTCCTTTCAGAATTAAGAAAAAACAACAATAGGGTTGCGAACGACCACCCTTCGAATCTGGGCCGGGGTGGTCAAACCACAACCTTTTAATGACTCTAAAACTTCTTCCAATTTCTTGTTTGATTTGCATCGAAGCAAGTGATTTTGATGTTTAAAGGCTTTTGTGATATCTTCCTATGTTAAACTTCACTCGAGCAAAAATTCTATGAAAACACCCTTGTCCAGTGGGGTTGTGGCCAGGATTGTTGTTTCAATGCAGAAACTAGGGAATTTTAAGAGGGGTTTTGAATAAAATAAAGGAGGAAGTAGATAAATTCCCTCTAATGCATGATGGGAATATAATGGGATTTGGTTGGTTATTAGTCATTTCCATATCTTCAACTGAATGGACATCATTTGTGTTATGCAAAGGGGAAAAAAAGAATATCACTATGGTGGAAGTGAGGTATATACTTCAAAGACGTTGGAGGGCTCGATCGTTGGATGCCCATAGCGCATAAATCTTGGGGATGGTTGAGAGACATGAGTATTGGGAGCTAGGATCCAAGATCATTGATTAGGGTTTATGAGGGATTTGGGCATCTGCTTTTCATGAAGTGTGTGTGGTGAAATATAGACAAGAAGGTGGGTATGATCACTTATGACATTAAATTTCCAATGATCAAGTCATGGATCAAGTCATGGTTATTCACTATTTCCGGATGATAATTATGTTCCTTTGAACTCATCCCAAACAGAAAAATTTAGTTCAATACACAAAAAACAAAGGCAATCAAATTATTAAATAAGTGTAGGACAAATAATCAAGTAGCAGGACAACTAATCACTCCCAAGGATAGTTGGCAATATTTCAGATTTTTTTTCTTATTTTTTTATTTTTTATTTTTTATTTTTTTCTGACAATTTCACATTCAACGAGGGATAAATTGCCATTTCAATGTTTTCAACCAATCAAAAAATAAAATTAATGAATATTAAATATTAAAAATAATTTATATTTTTTAAAATCTTAAATTTAATACATAAATATTATCAAACATTGGAAAACATTATAGAAATTTTTTATTAGGACTAAAAAGACAAAATAGTTTGACTGAAAATCGATCGCTATATTCCCTACTTTGGCATGGACTAAAAAAATGTATCAACTATTACTCAGACAACATCAAGTTGGAAATCTAATTTAATGTTGCCACCTACTAATTCATCTATCCTAACACCTGTCTATGCTCGATTCTCGAGCCATACCCTCAAAATTAGTTCAAAGACTTGTGACAACTCTAAGTGGGTCATCTAATTTCAAAATGAGTCAAATGACATGTCGTTGAAAAGGTCTCAAGGTAAGATAAACTTGAAATCTCTAAATTTTTGTTCTAGTGCCCGATAGTAACACTTTTTAAGCTATGAACCTCTACCATCAAACTACCACCCTAAAACTAATCTTAATCTTACTAAAGTTTCAATAGTCAAGGGTCAAAACCAAACAAATGATATATTGTTGGAAAGGTCTTTAAAAACCCTACATCATCACCTAACTCGATTTTCTCTATAAGTTTGATTCAAACTAGAATCTTATCATTGAAGCCATGACTATGACGACAATGATGATGATGGTGACAATGATGACGATGATGATGACAACGACGATGATAATGACAACGCCGATGATAATGACAACGACGATGAAGACGACAACAACGACGACGACGACAATGTTGATTATGGTGATTATGGGATGACAACGATGATGACGACGATAAGAATGATGACGATGATGATAGTGATGACAATGGCAATGAGGATGTTGATGACAATGACAATGAAAATGTAGATGATGATGGCAATGACGACGATGATGATGACAATGATGGCGATGATGAGGAGGAGGAGGACAACGATGACAATGTTGATTATGGTGATGACAATGACAACGACGACAATGATGATGATGACGACGATGACGATGATGAAAATGACAATAATGAAAATGGTGACGATGACGATGATGATGGTGATGATTGTTGGATTACTGAGAGGGGGCGTGAATAAGTAATAGAGCAATTTAATCATTTTTCTCCAAAAATACAAGTATTATTGTTGAAACAGAACTAAAATTTTGTTTTTTGAACAAATTTTAGTATCCTGGAGTCTTTGCATTATTAAATTTTTCCAGATCTAATGAATTCGAAATACACTCGAGACTTATTCTGGAAAGAGAATGATTGAAAATTAATCTATGAATATGCCAAATACTTTCTCAAATAATATTCTGAAAAAACCAATGATAAAATTTTAAGTTTTTCTAAATAAACATCGGGATATCGGAGTTCGCGGTTTGAAAATAACAAAGTTCAATACACTTTAAATCCCGATGTTCCGATTTCCCGATTTCCCGATGCGCTAATCCTCTATTAATTCATTATTATCCTAATCTCATTTAAAAATCAGTCTTAACTATTAAGTTAATCGTATCGGGAAATCGCATTTCGCTGATTCGAATGAACAAGTAAACTTTACATCGTTTTCCTCGATTTCCCGATCCCCGATATAAATCAATCATTAATAAAATCTGATTATAAGCTAATTATCGTTAAACATAATTAAAAGCAGTTAAGGATATCGGGAAATCGCCATTCGCGATTCCGCGAAGGAAAATTTCACGTCATCACAAATCCCGATCTCCCGATCCCCGATTTCCCGATTTCCGAAAACTCTTAATTAATAAAACTTTGAAAGATAATCCGGATTTATTAAAATAATCAAATGATTAACTGAATTAATATATCGCTTTCTCGGCGATCGGGGTTTTG